>CAEGAF010084260.1:0-10732 GCA_903067075.1 Micropoecilia bifurca | reverse complement strand
TTTACCAAAGTCATATTTTGGAGAGGTAACTATACTTTTACTTGACTATGAGATTTCAGTACTTTATACAACACTGTCCAGGACCAGCATCTTGCATGTGTTAGTTCTCTCTCTACTTCAACACACCTGGATCAAATGGTGGCTCATTAGAAGACCTACGGAGAAATGCTGATGAGGAAGTTGCCAGGCAGAGAACAAATGTCTTCACTTCCTGATCTGTTAAGGCCAGAATTTAATTTCTTTTTTGGAATGCATAGAGGTTTGTAATCTGTAGGTGCCAGTTATTTCATGTCCCTCAACATATTGATTTACCTCTGTGATCAAAGGTTCTTCATCATCCTCATTTCCACTGCAGCTACTGCTCCCACTGGCCAGTAACATATAAAAACTTTACTTCTTAATGGCAACAATAGACATCAGGTTAAGAACTAAAATATGTCAGTTTATTTACTGTCAAAATATTTGCTGGAAATATATTGTAGATACATGTATCTACAATACATATTGTAGATACATATTGTAGATACATAGTCAGAGTATTGATAACAATACCTGTCAAAATATTGTCACTGGTGCATGCCGTCCACTTCAGTGGACATGTGATCAGTAGTAATTTTCTCCAAATACAAAGTTGTTATTTAGAAAATACATCAGTAGTATTAGTCCTTAGGGGTTTCTTGATGTCTCTTTTTTTTCCTGCAAGAGTTTTCCATAGTAGGAGGGGGGACTGGATATTCCTGAGCTAGTCTGATATGTTTCCATCTGTCCGCCATATTGGATTTAACAAAAAAATGATTGCACTTGCAATAGATAGACAGTAGTTGGCAGTGTTTTACCTGATGCAGGTAATGATGCAGTGTCCACCTTAGTGGACTGTGTGCATTTACAAGATAAAAATCCACAACAGACACAAGAAAATGATAGCTGTCCACTGTAGTGACCACTATGCGTGAAAGGGTTAAATACGATCTTTGTAGTTGGTTACTACAGTTAGAGCTATTTAATCATCTTGCCTGGCAAACCACCAGTTGGAACTGTTGGTGTTGACAATGAGGCATGTCTATTTTCCTTCTGGACCACTGTGATCTGAAAATTAGTTCAGGATGAAACTATTTAAATATTGTTAATTTCTTTGTGTTTTTGTTTGCATATATTGCAAGCCAAAAGAAAGGCAGAGCTGAGGCTATTGGTGTTTTCACTTTTCCTCTTGCTATAACTGCCTAGTAAGAGACTTGTATTTGTATAAAATATTTCTGCAGAGTCCTTCTAAATATATTATGTACTTTTCCCGGTTGCCAAAACTACAGCTCTGCTAATGCTAAGAAGTTAGCCACCATTAGTTCTGCAGTGTTTAAAACATAGCTTGTTCTCTTCTTGCAAAAATTAACCGTAAGGTGCATACACAAGTAGTGGTAAGTACTGGTACTTAACAGCACATGTGGGACTCACAAGAATAGCTAAATAGCATCACAGCCACTATTTCCTTTGTTGTTTGATGAGCTGCTAACCTTAGATGTTGCCTGTGGTTTATTTACCAAGTTGTCGATCCATCTCTGTGTTTCACACAGTTTTTCAGACACAAACATTGTGGGTTTTTGTTGTTGTTTTTTAATATGTTTATCTTCTGCTCGGATTACAAAATGGTTGTTTGAACTCCTGGCAGCTCCTGTATTTTTATTATTTTTTTTAATTTTTTTGGTCAACTTTTAGAGATAATTTGGCCTCATGGGTGTTACAATTTTATTCTTGGTTCCTTTTTACTACTTCTTCCTTAGATCACTAGTTTTACTATCCTTTTTTAAAAAAATCTGTGCTTAGTAGTTTAGTTTAGTTAAATGTTTTCATCTAAAGTGCTTACTTTGTTAATAATTGCCTTAAGTACTTATTGTTTTATTCACACCAAACCTGTTGTGGCTTTGCAGTTGTGCCACAATCTTTCCATTTTGAAGTGATTTATTGAGCAGAACTCATGACATTTTTTAATAGCCATTTTTTTTATAACAATGCTATAAAAAATCACAACTTTATCACTTACGTTGTTCCTCCATCTGATGCTTTTTGCTTATTACTGTTGTCTAATAAACATTTAAAGCCTATTCTAAACACACAGCTGGATTTAAACTGGAACTAAATAATACACAGGCAGACACTGCTAATTGGTGACTTCTGGATGCAATTGATCACACTTTTATTTAGAGCTTTCAGTAAAGGGAAAAATGGTGTTGTAAACTTGAAAGACTTACATTCCAACATAAGTTTTTTGATTGAACAAAACCAAACAAGCTTCAAACCAAACAAGCTCAAATGGGCTTGTCTGTATTAAAAAATACAGACAAGCCCATTGGAGAGTTTACAGGATATTGATTGGTTTTTCTATTTAAATGATGAATAAACCGGTCTCAGCAGTTAGTGTGAGAGCATATTTACACAACACTGAAATTGGGTCAATTCAGTGATACTCATCTTTCCACATGGGGTTATTGCACACACTCAACAGCATTTGAGCAAAAAGTATTGCTGTAGCAGACTTAAAATTCAAGATACTGATTTTTTTTGACAACCTTAAGAAACGTTATAAGCAAATGTAGAAGCACACTGACCAGAGACTAAGAACTTCATAGTTCTTTATTTTTATATAAAGAACTATGACCATTGTTTTTTTTTCGGTCGCAGTTCTTCATATAAAATAAAGAACTTCATAATTCTTTATTTCAAGAATTATAACCATCAGTTTCTTCTAAGAAACTGATGGTATCAGATTTCCAGTTTGACACTGATCAAATAACATCAACTGTAAGTAAACACTCACTTGCTTTGGACATTCTTTTATGTATTCGAATAAGAAATCAATTTATAAAATGAGCTTGATAAATACATGAATCTAGGGAAAAAAACTGAAGCTGAACTGAAAGTTGTTCTTTTAGAAAGGTAATGATCATCATGCAAGTGAAACCTCTAATGAAGGGTTTGAAATTAAGGAACAAGACATGTATGTTTTCCATTTTGAAAGAAATTTTTTGCATAGTAAAATAAATCACAAGACCAGATATGTGTGGATTTTTTTTACAGAATAATTAGATGTAAACAATTACAGGGTCAAATAACTAAACCCACATGCAGCTTTGCATACTGAGGTTGAAGCAACAAAGTGTAACGGTGGCTTGCACAGTTGCCACGGGTACTGCAGCTTCCTCATATGTTTCAGAAAGTCCCTCACAGAAACCCATAGACTAACTTATGGATGGATGATATTCAGATTTTAAGAAAATAGTCAAATAGTAACAGCGTAATCTACGTTATGCAGCATCACAAACTTATAATTCCGTTGTTGTACAATGACAATTTGTAAAACTTGATAAAAATAATGTGATTTTTTTTTTTTACTGTAAAACCCATGGGAACCAGTTAGCATCAACAACATCTAAAACATTTGCAATGCTTGCAACTGACTGCAATATTTATAGACGTATGTCAATATCGCTACTCGTTCCATGACATCCTGACTAACTTCTCTTTACACGTTCTCTTTACACTTGATAAAAATAATGTGATTTTTTTTTTTACTGTAAAACCCATGGGAACCAGTTAGCATCAACAACATCTAAAACATTTGCAATGCTTGCAACTGACTGCAATATTTATAGACGTATGTCAATATCGCTACTCGTTCCATAACATCCTGACTAACTTCTCTTTACACGTTTATATCTATGGCAATGTAATGCAACAGTCTGCTACCACACAGTTAAGGAATTTCAGATGCGCTAAGATTTTTATACAAATAAGAATTCATTATATTTATGTATACCATAGATACTATGAGATAAAATAAACTATAAGCTTATACCAATTAAGTTGGACAAATGTAAAGAACGTTTTTTTGACATTAATAAAAGTAATTTGCTGTATGTGAGGTACAATTAATTATGTAAATGTTGTATTTCTTGGAGTTAATGAATAGCAACAACAGCAACAACAAAAAAAGCCCCAAAAAACAGAGTGCAACAGAGGGTGGCCAAAAGAAGGAAGCTACCATTTTTGTGGTTATGCTGACATGAAGTCACCTCCTGTTTCAAAGTACAGACACACAGTATGCAAAAGGGCTCTTGACACCGACACACATAGTTCATTTCAATAACCTACACTAACTTTAGACACGGCAAATTGCATATTTGTGAAAATATTTGGATGCTTACTGACTGTTGAAACTCAGAGTTGCCACTCTGGTGGGATGAAGGATAGACAGAGTTTCTAACGTTTTGCTGGGATTCCTAAAATCGGGGCAGGAGTCAAGTCTTTGACTACAAGGTAAGTCTACATGGGAAAGGTTACATCTCTTTTTGTGCTCAGGATGAGGTTGTTGCTTTGTTCTCTTTATTAATATACAAGCAAGACACATTGTCAAAATATTCTTCAAAGGAAAATCAATTTTTTGTTCTTGTAATTAGTGCTAATCTGGTGTGTAGGGGGAAATGTATTGCTGCTTTTCTTCATTTATGTTAAACTGACCAAGCAATAGTAAGGCACTAAGTTCTCTAAATTACCTCTAAATTACATTTTATAAGATCCGTTCATTCAAATGATGCCGGCCCTCGCTGTAAGTCTCTGTGACAGTCTTACAAGAGAACTGAGTCCTGAGCTTTGAATGTTTTTATTCAAAGCTCAGGACTTTGAATTGTACATTTTAGTATTTTTGTTTTGAAAACCTTAATGTAAATTGGTTATATATTTTTTTTCAATCAAACAAACTACAAGCGGATGGTGATGAGAGAACCTTCAAAAGTAAAAACGTCTTTACTTTTGAAATGATAAGATGCGTCAGCGTCATGGTTTCATGAACAGAGGTGAATCTGCTTGTGAAGAAATACAAAACCTAAATAGACTGAAGAAAGCCCAACTCGACAAAACAGAACGCATCAGACCGAGAATAAAAGGATAAATTAGTTTGGACGGTAAAGCACATGTAAAGGTTATAGGTTGCTTTTGTCACAAATTACATTTTCACATTTTACACAAGAGGAAATACATAACTGAATAAGTTCCTTTAGTACCACGGCTGCATCTTATTTTACTTTGTGGTTATAAAAGCCAACAATGACTCTCACATTATCCCCTTTTCTTCCCTCTCATTATAGCACTACCCATTTAACTGTTACACCACCTTCCTTTTTGTCTCTAACAATGGATTTTGTCTGAAACCTCCTCTCTTTAGGATGAATTCCAGGGTGACCCCACAGCATCCGTCTACCTCCATTATGACTCAGAACGTCACACCAACCGCTACGTCTGAGAATGGAACCGCTGCTCCATCCCCAGATTTTCACATTAGCCTCATGGTCATCTACTCTGTGGTTCTGCTGTGCGGTACGGTCAGTCTGAGCCTGATGATGCACATCCTGAAGTCCAGTGCTGCTTCTGCCACGTCTATTACCGTGTTTAACCTCATTTTCGCCCACTTCATCTTCCTTCTGACGGTGCCCTTCAGAATTTACTATTATGTCACCAACGAGTGGAAGTTGGGTCCTGAGTGGTGTAAAATGGTGAGCGCTATGATCCACATTCACATGTACATGTCTTTTTTGCTCTACATGATCATCCTCGTCACTCGCTTGTGGCCACACTACTGCAGGACCAGGCAGGTGGAGCCCTTAGGCAGAATGCAAGCACTCATCGGCAGTGTAGTGATGTGGGTCATTGTGCTCATCTTAATCCCTTGCATCATTTTTACTTTTTATGGGAAGTCAGATCAAGATAAAAATTCCACTCAGTGCTTTCATTTTGCAGAAAGCATGAAATCTGCCGAAGTGCTGAACTACATATTAAGCACACTGGTGATAGTGGTTGCTGTTGTGTTGACAGCCCTCCAGGCCAACGTCCTGTGGACTCTGTACAAAAGGGATCGCCAGGGATGCAGGTCTCAGCAAGACTTCGGGGCCCAACTGAAGAGCCTCTGCTTCACACTGATCATGCTAATCTGCTTCGTTCCCTACCATAGTTTCCGGCTGTATTACATCGGGCAACCTGAGCTTGAACCTATCAATGAAGTCTTACTGAGCCTGACCACTTTCAACTGTTTGGACATGCTCACCTTCCTGGGGAGGAGAACATTCCACATGTGCTTAAGAAGAAGGACTGTGTGAACACAGCGTCTACAATAACTGAATGTGCATACAGGAGACAAACTGATGTAAAACATCAACATGTGTTTCTTTTTTTATATTTCTTGTTGATCTTTATTTGACATTAGATTGTGATCCTTTTGCCTGCTTCATTATCTCACCATTATTATTATTATTATTATTATTATTATTATTATTATTAAATGCTTGATTGTTGAATTTAAGAAAATGTTTTCACTAGAGATTATAAACTCAAGTCCAGTTTTGATATTATATTTATGAATAGCAGAAATGTATATGTTGCCAAGAAATAAATGCAATCTGCAAACCACTTTGAACTTGACTCCAAGATAAATGAATCTCTGCCATCTGCTGGTCTTTATCTGTACTACACATTGTCCAGTCTGGGACCATGGCAGGATCTGAGACCACTGAAGCCGATGAAGACATACACACAACAGATCCTTACAATATTATCACAATACAAAATTTTAAATTTGACCAAAAAAAATGCATGTCTTTCCAACAGTTTGCTAAACATAATCTAAAGTTTCTTGACTTACATGTCGTTGTGCACTTTCTGTGTTACGGGGTCTGTGTCACCCACACATCAACACACTCACATTCACCTAGTGATGTTTCTCTTCTCTAGTTTTTATGGTTTTTATGGACCTGGGTTACTGTTTAACATCTCCACCCTAGCTTAAGTTTGTTTAGTAAATCGATCTTATGACAGGGCTTTGATGGCGCCATCCAATGTGTCGCTCCATGAATTATTGGCAGATTAGCTCTTCAGCCTTCCCTTTTAATGTTTTCCAACACTTTAAACTATTTTAAAACTCAGTGCTCCATAAGCTCGATGGCTGGCTGACGTCTGCTCCCTGTCAGAGTACAGCAATACTGGATAAATGCACATACTAGACAGAAACAGTAACGCAGGTAAGTCAAACTTTTTCTGTTTTGTATCATTTACATTTAGTTAATACGTAAACTGTTAAGTCTTCTACGCCAAACGTTACCAGAATCTCTCAGTTTTTGGTTTCAGTAAGTTCCTCACACCATGTGGT
The DNA here is from genome assembly GCA_903067075.1 of Micropoecilia bifurca. Taxonomy (NCBI): domain Eukaryota; kingdom Metazoa; phylum Chordata; class Actinopteri; order Cyprinodontiformes; family Poeciliidae; genus Micropoecilia; species Micropoecilia bifurca. The sequence goes on along the minus strand of CAEGAF010084260.1, from coordinate 3,546 downwards.
TTCCTAATTTGAAAAAATAAGAAAAAAAGAAATGGTTTGGAATGGTTCATTTCTAACAAAGTAGAAGCGCCGCTTTAAAGTATCTCATGTAATGCAAACATGCGAAAGGAGATAAGAGAGACTCACTTCGTCATGAAAGCTGTGCTGTAAAGATCATGTGATAACTCGTTTTACCCGAACAAGTCAAGGACATACACAGGAACAAGATATTTCTCTCTTTGCTCTCGTTTTACCTTCTCGCGTTTATCAGGGTTCTCATTACAATCAAAAACAAATGTACGTTAATTACCGGAGAAATAATGTTATTTCTATTGCTCCTGTAATTGACCTTTTCTACCTGCAGATAACACTACTTTTAATCACATATCTACTTTGTATTGTTTTAAATAAATTACAAAGACGACTAGATTGTTGTTCATCAAACCTTGAGGTTATAGTATGAGATTCGAAGTTGGACCCTCTTAACAGTCTACTGGCTTTTTCAAATATGGACATTAATTGCTGTGCATTGTTCTAACCTCGTATTTTACTTAAAAATCTTTACTAGTGCATTCACAATTACAGATAATTTATGTAGTTTGGAATTAGTTTTGAATCCAGAGGAAAGAATGAAGCAAAGATATAGTTAATCATCTTAAGATTTGGAGGCAATTACTTTTCTGAAGAACCTTCAACTATGGCTTTTGTTTCAGGAAGTCATGGTTCTTTGCAACAGTGCCTGGCTGATCATTATGTGTGTCTTAAGTTGTTAGTTTAAGTACAGGCTCTGGTATGTGGCAATTTCTCACAGACATTGCCTCCTAACTACGGGGTTTTATGGCAGCTGAGAGCTTTTGGTTGATAGGCAGAAGCAATGTGTCTCATTTAGTCTGACTTCTGCAGCAGGTCTTACCAGCTGAAATTAGATGTTTACATACTGTTGCCAAGAAAAGTCACATTCACTGTTTGATTTTAAATCAGATAAGACTTCTCCTGTATTAGTTCAGTGAGAAATATCACATATATTTCTATTTGCTAATGCCAAAATGGATTTGAATTTTAATCCTGTGTATCACTTCAACACAGAATACCTCTGTTGAGACTCCTAACATATTATTTATATGTAGTTATTTGAACAAATAAACGTGACACCTTCAGACATCTGTATTTGGACCCAAAGACAGATGGGATTTGCTGATGTTCACAATTCTCTTGTGTCCTTTGATTTCTGTTGATTTTTCCATGATGTCATGCATAGAAGTAACATGTTTCAGCTGCAGCCTTGCAGAAATATTTACAGGTATGCATCCATTCAAATCAATTATGAATTAGAAGTTAACAATATGATGACATCATCATTTGGGTTCTTTCAAATTTTAATAAAGGCAATATACTCCAAATCTATTTAAACTTATGAATTCTGGAATTTAAGAAAATAACTAAATAGTCTGTTCTGTCTCAGTACTGAATCAATAGAAATAACCTAGATGATCCAGCTCTTACAGGATAGATTTAAAACACGATCGTAACTAGTCCGTTCCAAGCTACTCTTTGCAAATTCGATGAGTCAGGAGACCTGGGTGTACCATCTAGTTAAATTATAATCCATTACACTTCACAATCCCTGCCTACAACCCCCTGTCAAATAACTCTATCTTTTAACCCTTTTATTTCACGATCCAATCTGCAGTACGAGATAAAAATACAGATGCAACTTAATTGTTTGCATAGTTTTTGCAGGGCTACTGCTAACACCTCTCAACATTTTATTTTGAAATAAGTCACAAAGTAATTCATTACTGCGATGTGGAAAAATTAAGGATTCACAAATGAAAAACCTGAATAGTGCTGTGAAGGTTTGCAACACATTCCCCCTAATATGTTGTTCAATCACCATCTGCTGTAATTATACCTGCAAATCATGTGAGGTACGTCCGTACAAACGTACAAATTTGTCTAGTTGTTATTTTCAACATAGCTCATACATAGATGAATTGTTTTGCTGGTTCTATGATGATCCTGTTGTGGGGAGGATCCTCCATACTAAGTTGTTTTTCTCTTTTCAGTGTTACCCTGTGTCTGTCTCCAATAAACTCTTACCAGTTTCCCTATCCCTCTCAGAAACATAATCCTCACAGCATTGTGATGTAATCCAAGAACTTCTGTTACATTCTCATCTAAGCAGAGCACCTTTCTCTACGCTTTTCATGCGTCTCTTAAATGGCACATAGCAAAATGTAACAAACGGGCCACCTTTCTTATTACTCTCTTGTGACAATTCAAGAATCTTGCTATTTTTAAATAGCAATGATCCGCCTTCTATGAGGTCTTCTAGGATATTGTTTTAAAGGCATTAACTTTTTCCACATCAATGCCCCAGACTTTCCTTATGTTTGCCTTGGTTTTCTTTATGATGTTTGTTCTCTAATATTCCCCAAGAAACCTCTTATGCCTTCACACATTATCTGTATTGATACTGTTAAACATTTGTGGACCCAATTGGCTAATCAAGTGTTTAATTGTAAAAGGATGATGAACACTTATGCACACCATGCTGTTCAGAGTTTTGTTAGCAAAACTTTTAAAAGCCATGCTATTTTATTTCCACTTCGAGAATTTGCGTAATTTTGTGTGCCACCATAAAAATTTAATAAAAAGTTTCTGGTTGTAATGTGTCAAAATGGAAAAGGTTCCAGGAGAGGAAATGCTATTAGCAGAAAAAGTAACTAAAATGTGCTACAAAGCAATTTGTGATAATATGCATTCGGATGTGGTTCCTTACTGTGACATTATATTACCCTTTTCCTTGCTGAAACACTCCTTTCATTGTTTTTTTCTGACTGACCAACTCATTACAGATGTAGAGCATCAAGTCACCCATATTATCATCTTATCTTTTACAATCTTCTTTGTCACAATGCCCTAAACTGATTGCCTCTAAAACACACAGTAAGATTTAGTGCAATGAAACCCTTGATGTAAAATGGGTGGGTGAGACAATTGAACTGGTTTATGTCATGGGAGCTATTCAGTGTGTTTATTATGCCTCTGCCCTAAAAGATGAACCCGAGAGGACGGTCATTCTACTCATGATTTAAACTTTTGAATTTGTTCTTGTCTAAATTTGGTGAAGTGTGTGGGAATTGCATCAGTGACAGAACAACCAGGAGTCTGTCTTCAAGTTTTTGGGGATAATTTTGCTCATCTCAGATTACACTGAGTGCGAGTCAAAAAGACATAACTACAAGTAAAGTCGGGTTTTAAGTAAATACAGGGAATAACCTCTTACCAGATTCTATGAATGAAAACACACGAGTGTAGATTTCAGGTGTGTGTGGATGCGTGTGTTTGTCTTGGAATTATAGGGAAGTTATCAGTGTTCTCCACTTTTTATAGACTATATCTACTGAGGTGATAGTGCTGTTTCACCAGTATTGATTAGATTATAAATCCCTGGAACAACACACGCACACACACAAACACAAATCTCCACATGCATGCATACACACACACACACACACACACACACACACACACACACACACACACACACACACACACACACAC
>CAEGAF010084257.1:0-12558 GCA_903067075.1 Micropoecilia bifurca | reverse complement strand
TCATAATTTCTCACCTGACAGACGAGAGTTGAAGGTAAAAACCTGAACTTTATTTTCTATCTTTACTTCACACTTGAACTTGACAAACCTTTCCTGGTAAATGTAATGAGACTTTTGGAAGGTGACACTAGCAGAGCAGGAAGATGATGATTCTGTAAAAACTCCGTTGTCTTTATCCACATAGTTACCACCAAACAACCACTTCACATGTTTACATGGTCCATCTGTCACCACAGAGCAGGATAATGTCACTCTGCTCTGGTCCTGATGTTCTGTCACTGAGGAGGATTTGAAAGAGAAAAGCAGAGTAACCATGGTTACTTCAGTTTATTCAGCTGTCAGCAGGTTGTTGTCACTAAAAGCTGGAGATGAAAATATTTTCTAATACTCACAGCGAATGAGAGAAAGACGAACTGAAGCATCTGGACCTGACTGACCTCCTGATACATATTGTCTGCAGCTGTACAGACCAACATCCTCAGCTGTGACTTTCTTTACAACCAGAGAACAGTTTGCAGAAACACTCAGTCTGTCTGATCTGATATTCCTAACCTGCCCATGAGCAACTAACTCTACAGTTTGACTTTGTTTATTGTAGTTCCATGTTGTTGTATCACAGTCACTGTGACCATCGATCACATTTTCACAAGACAAAGTGACATCATCTCCAGGTCTGACAGTGGAGTAGAGTAAGTGATGTTGGTTCATGGCTCCTGATGACATGAAGCAGAAATATTCACATAAGAAAAGTAAAGAATAACAGCAGAGACATTTTACATCTTCTGGATTATCAACAGGAAGTTAAACTCAGGTTCTGCTTTATGAAACCACCAACATGTTGCATCGATGAAACAGTTAATGTTGAAATGAAGAGACTTTAATTAACATTATTTATTCAGAGTCTCACCTGTAAACTGCAGGATGAAAAACAGGAACATTTTCCTCCACATTGGATCCTCCATGGTTCGTCTCTCTGCTTCGTCGTCTCTCTGCTTCCTGAACCTCAGGGAGAACTTGAACTCACAATGTTTCTACTTCCTGTACTTATTTTTAACTTCTTCATTCAAGCTGCAATGTCTCATACCGCAGCTGGTTGAATGTAGAAATGTTTGGTCAGTTTCTCTAACCTTCATTTTGAAACCAGTGTGACCTGCTGTGTTTGAGACACTGACAAGTTGTACATTTACAACAAAAATAGATGAATATACTCATCTAACTGGACATGATCTTATTGTGGATTAATGACATTGATCAAAACGTCCATATTAAGATATTAATATTTACACAAAGGTTTAAGAAAAGGTTAATGAAGTGTTTTATTGCTAAAATGCATTAAGCATCTTACTGAATATATCTACTGATACACTAATAACTGATTTCTGAAATCATGCTGAGAACAACCAAAGTATCTGGCGCCCCCTTGTGTTCAATATGAGACAGTACTGCATAATAAGGAGTGTTTACATTTTAAACTTTCATGGAAAATGTTTTGCAGAATCTACAAAGTGTAATGCAAATAAATAAAACTGTTGCATAAAGAGTATAAATACCAATCAGTAAGTACTAATAAAATATTAGTCTTCAAATTATTAATAAAATAAAAACTCATCGATTCCCATGATGTAATGTGATAAAGTGAAGCCATTCTTTGAAAACAGAAAGAGGTTAATTGTTTGAACATATGTGGTTCAAAATGTGTGTAACAATTATCTCAAGTTGTTGAGTATCAATGTTAAAAATGGCATTTATGTTCGTTTTCTCAGTTTACTGCTCTGCTACGTTTCATGTTGATGCAGAAGGTGATAGTAAATATTCTGGTGTGAGAACTTCAGGTGGATTCATGCAGATCTGAAGACGTTTTCTGTCCTTCAGTCTGTGATCATTAAAACAGGAAGTATTTTCATGGGAATGTGGTAAAAATGACTTCAGTCTCTGTGCAACAGCAGCATCATTATTTACTGCATCTAAAGCTGTGACTGCTAATAGATTTATGTTAAGTTTAAAACTAAATATGGTCTAAATTTCAACATAAAAAATTTGATTGTTATCCCCAAACATTTAGACAAATTATCTGTAAATTAATGACAAGGAGTTTTGTTTAACTCACCAACAGGTTAAGGTTGATCAAAGATCAACGGCAACTAATAAAGAACCAAATCCACAAATTAAAGACACATCCATCTTACATCAGTTCAGTTTATTAACAAAATGTCAATTCACAATACAAGTCATTTCAGCTGTTTCACACTTAAAGGAAAAAAATAATCCAAAAATTTTTAAAAAGTAAGTTTTTTGACCTCTGGAAAAGTTTTATTTCTCTATATTGTTCAGTATAAATGTGCAAACAGAACAACAAGCAGATAAAAACAGAACATATATGGTTAACTATGCATGGTAGTGGCAGCATCATGCCTCATTTAAATGCAATGCAAATAAATCTAAAACATTTTCATAACATATTACACAATACACCAAATGCTGACAATTTAAGGCAAATTAAAAGGACAAATGTTTACACTCGACATTCTGTGTAAATCTATAACGGATCTATAATTATCCATCCTGGAGCTCAGGGAAACGTCTGATCACTGGATGATGAACTTACAGATAAACCTGATATGAAGCCATGATGTCAATCTGACTCTAGGTGGCAGTAAATATGCTGCTGTTCAGAATAAATAATTCTGGGTTTTTCTTCCATCTCTTTTAGCTATTTGCAAAGCTAAAGCTAAAGGAAGTGACATGTTAGGAAACGCCCTGAAAGCCGAGGTTAAAGGTTATGACACACTGGACGCCCCGTTTAGGGCGTAGCTTAGATGGAGGCCAACAACAGGAATGGAAAACTTTTGTTTGATGCCATTTTGTTCTTAAGGTAGAATGAGAAATGGACCAACTGTATTTTAATAAATGGACTTCATGAATTTAACTGACTGACTTCTTCAGCCTCATGCATCACAAACCCAGCATGGAGAAGGATGATCATCCACACTGTTCAGTTACTGCTTTACTCATCAGGATGACATCATCAATTCATGACGCTCTGCAGAACAAACCAGGAAATCATTCATTTTTTTAAATTATTTTTTAACAAAATTGATATTTTATCTTAAAAGTTGCAATCTGCTCATTAAACTCTTCTTATGCTAGCCCTTATTTTAAGATGTTGTAACATTTCAGCTGTTATTCTTTGACATATTTAACATGAAGCAGTTTTTTATTAAACATTAAACATTAAAACATAAAACCTGCTGATGTTTAGTTTCTAGATCTGCTGAGTCAGAGAAACGCAGGAGGATCAAACTGAAGAAGTTCTGATGTTTTCATAGTTCAGAGCAGCTTCATCGTCATCATGACACACCTGAGAGAAACACAAACAATATGTTAACATCTGACATCAATGTAGAGGAAATATATGATCTGTTTACTATTAATTTAGCACTTAGATCAGAATTGATCTATTTGAAATCCTGGCTAAATCCAGCAGCTGCTGTTTTTATTCAGGTAGTTTCCTGCATGATGCCTCCATCTCCTCACATTGTTCTGGCAGATACATTGACTCAGATCACATTTCATTTAATCTAAAGGAAAAGAAACTAAAAACAAATTATTCGTATTTGTTTTAAAAACTCACAGCGTTTTCATCCAGATGTGTTTTCCTCCCTAAAACAGAAGAAAAAATGTTAAACTTTTCTAAAGTTTTTTTATTTAGTTTTCACAATGACTTGTTGATTCTCTGACCTTTAGTTCTGGTCCAGATGCTGACGATCCCAACAGCTGCTGTCAGAGCAGCTAAACCCACAGAACCAGAGAGGAACCTCCACCAGTCTGCAGGTTCTGATCAGAGACAAACAGAGGAACAACTTTGATTGGTGGAACATCAGTTAATGTAAAAACTGCATGAATGCAAACTATAATGAAAGACCTAAAACTGCAATATATAAAACTTCAAAACTAATAAACTTCATTTGTCGTTTAAAAATGTCACTAAATGATGGTTTAAGACTCACTTTGTTCCAGATTTTCAACAAACGGTTTGTTTGTGCCTCCGTCTCTACAGGCTGATGTTTCATCTAGTTTTGTTGTAACTGTTGTGGTCGTTGTTTTGTCTTTTTCTAAAAAAGGAACATAAGTCAACAATATTTTTATAGATATTTGCTTTATATAATTAAAATATCTAGAAGAGCCTTTAAAGTATTTCTCATAATTTCTCACCTGACAGACGAGAGTTGAAGGTAAAAACCTGAACTTTATTTTCTATCTTTACTTCACACTTGAACTTGACAAACCTTTCCTGGTAAATGTAATGAGACTTTTGGAAGGTGACACTAGCAGAGCAGGAAGATGATGATTCTGTAAAAACTCCGTTGTCTTTATCCACATAGTTACCACCAAACAACCACTTCACATGTTTACATGGTCCATCTGTCACCACAGAGCAGGATAATGTCACTCTGCTCTGGTCCTGATGTTCTGTCACTGAGGAGGATTTGAAAGAGAAAAGCAGAGTAACCATGGTTACTTCAGTTTATTCAGCTGTCAGCAGGTTGTTGTCACTAAAAGCTGGAGATGAAAATATTTTCTAATACTCACAGCGAATGAGAGAAAGACGAACTGAAGCATCTGGACCTGACTGACCTCCTGATACATATTGTCTGCAGCTGTACAGACCAACATCCTCAGCTGTGACTTTCTTTGAACACAAGGGGGCAGCGCCCCCTTGTGTTCAATATGAATATTTTTGAAACAGAAATAAAACCATAAGCTGTTTTACAGTAACTGAGAAAATGTAAAAAAACCCAAACTTTTAAATAAAGTAAATAACTTAATAAAATAGAAAACATACTTTAAAAAATATATTAATAAACTTCATAATAAACCAAGCAATGATGTAGAACCTCTAAACGGACAATAGGTGCCAGTAGAGATGCTGTTCTTTTCAACTAAATTCAGTTAAAAAATACTTTATTAATCAAAAAGGGAAATTAAATTATTTGATTTGACAGCACAGAACCAGGAAATCATTTTTAAACTGACAAATAATAGAAGCAGACATTTTATCTGGATAGTAACAAACTATTCATTAAACTGTTTTTATTCTGATTTTCAGAAGTTAATGCACCATTTAAGCATTTATTCTTTGACATGTTTAAAATGTGACTCTTTTTAGTCTCCACAGATTATAACTTCATTTACAAAAGATTAAAGTAACCAGGTGAGGAAGAATAACTGTGGAAATATTTTTTTTTACTTTGCTTCAGGTTGTTTTGATGATTAAAATTTTACCTGAGGACAAAAGTCAGTTTTTTGCACTTTTGGAGTTTTTTTCTCTGATCTTTTTCTTATAACAACAGATTAAGTGAAAATGTGCCAACAGAAAAATAATCAATCAGCACAGAAGAGCGTAGATTTTTAAAGGGGTGTGATGTGTTTTCCAGGCATGTGTTGCAGTTTTATAGTGCAATGAGGAAACTGTGTCACTTTCAGTTGTTATAAAAATGCTGTGTGTATCAAAACTATTCTAAATGTGCATTTTAAAGTCAAATGTCTTGCTTGTGTGTATTGCTAAATAAAGTTAACGCTGATCATTTTGTTACTTCTCACAAAATATTTAGGCAGTATTTATTTTTTAAAATAAAATTCTGTCTATTTATGACTTTTTATCAATTTTTCAGAGCAATAAAACATGTAAATAAAGTAAAAAACATCCTCTAAAACAAACACGTGACATCAGGCACAAAAAGACAACATCTTGGATCAAAGTGGAACAAAAACTGTTTTGAAAAAGCAAAGCTGATGTTGAGCTTGTAGACATGGGAGGAAATCCTGCTTTAAAAGAGATTAAAAAAAATGTATTCTGGCATTTAAGGTTCTCCATCATACAACATGATGATGTAGTAGCTTAAATATGACTCTAGGTGGCAGTAAATAACCTGACTGAAGCTGATATAATTAATTCATAAAGCTCTGCAGAACAAGGTAAAAAAATAAATCTTTTTTTAACATTACCTACTGATAAAAGAGAATATTTTATCTGGAAAGTGATCAAAAAGTAAGTTCTTGAAACATTTAAGCTGTTTTTATTATTATTATTATTATTTTAAGTATAGCAGTTTATGGTATATTTTAACTTCATTCGGATAAACTGTAATAACCAGGCGGGTCAGAAAACAGTCCAAAGAATTTAAATATCAAATAATGATAATGTAAATGACAACAAATTAATTTGACATTGGAAAACAGTATAAAGACATAAAACTTTCATACAAAAATAATAAAAACAAAAAAATGAAATACAAACAATAATTCAGCTGAACAATCAAAATGTGATACATTGTTTTACAGCAGAACTTGACTATTCATGGTTCTGTATTTGTAGATTTTTCTGAATTGCGACTTCAAATTATTCTTAAAAAGATTTCTTATATGCAGATTGTTTTTATAGAACAATATAAAATAGAATATTTCTAAAATACTTTAAAGAAAATGCAGCGTGGGAACCTGAAATACTTAGACCAACAATCCAGGAGGATTTTTCATTTTATTTAATGCTGATTGGCTGTAAACCAAAGAGTTAGGATTTTGAAGACTCTGATTGGATGTTAGCTGTTCTGGTTGTGGATATAAAAGTATATTTGGTGTTTGAATTATTAAAATAGGCAGTAATGAGAGTTTTTAGAAGAAGTCTGAAGTATTTTAGGATATTTGTGCCCCTAAATCAAATGTAGTAACAATAATTTGTTCTCTTTCACAAAACAGCATATTTAATATTCCAGATATGTTCAAATGACCTGCTGGGTTCAGCCTGGTTTGTTTGGTGTCTGGAGCTCAGAAGCTGCTGGGATCAGTGGGGGAAGTTTTCACCGTGCTGTAAGTCACTGCATCTCCTTCATCATCACTTTTAATCTGCAAGAAACAAAAATCATGTTTGGACACCAGAACATGATTTAAACATGTCTCCATAGAAACAGATGACATGAAGCCTGAGTGGACATTTCACCCTCCTGCTGCTGCTGGAAACATCAGGACCAACCTGGACAACAAAACAGTAACGTTTTCAGTAACCAGAAAACGTTTTCCAACATTTTGCTACCACAAACAAGCTTTGGCACAGTGACAAGGTAGTTAACTTTTCACTCCTGGTTTTATCTTTAAGATTAAATATTTACATACATGTTCAACAATATTCAGTAAATCAGACATTTGCAGAAAGTGTCAACATCAACAAGCTTTTGTTTTCATTCTGCTTGGAAATTTGATCACTTTTCAGAATAGGTGAGTTTTTATAACCTGGTATGAACAAAACTTTTAACCCAAAACACGACTGTTTGAACGATTCAAGAAGCTCATATTTAGCTTGATTTGATCAAAATGTGTCTTGATGTGTCTTGGGATTTTAACTCTGTCTGACCTTCATTCTTGGCTGAAATGGAAGTTTTATTCTCACATGAGGAAAATATTGAGCCGATCAGCCACACTGAATATGTTTGGAAAGTGAAAGAAGAAAAAACAGTGGACTATCTGTCAAGCACGGTGGTGGCAGCATCATGTTTGGGCCTTATTGCTGCCTGTGGGTCTAGTTCACAAAGTGGACCATCAAATGTTTTAAAAGTTCATCTCAAATCAACATGTAACTGTTTGGAACTCACATAACTGGGTTTTTTCCAACAGAACAATGTTTCCAAACACAAATATAAAACCATCCATATGAGGTTTGATCAGTAGTTTTAGGTTTAGACAGTTTTATAAATGAGATGATCTGGTGAGATGATTCAGAAGAGCAAAGCAAATATAATTTTTATGGTTTTTGCTCAGTTTCTTATGTCTTATATCTCTACAGTAAAGTCAAAACTCTGTTTCCTACTTTTGAGACTAATAGAAAAAAAATAGTTAAAAACTCACATCGCTTGACTTTTGTTGGATTCTGTTCCCTGAAAATATAAAATTAAAAAATAATTGAATTTAAAAAATAAGACTGACCAGTAAAACAAATGTGAAAGTTTCTTATCTCACCTTTGGTTCTCTTGAACACAGTGAACACAGAAACAGTTATAAAGGCCACAGTGACAGGAGCCACAGAGACGTACAGCCACAGCAAACCTGCAGATAAAACCATCAAGTCTTTAGGAGGAAGAAAGTAATGACAGAAAACTGAATGTTGATAAAAACATCAGGTGTATTTGTCAAACACTTTCAATACGTCATTTATAAAATGAAATATTAGACAATGAAACTTAACATTTTGGCTGAAATGTGGTTGTAGGGAACAGAAATAATAAGAAAAAGTTTCACAACCTGTTTCTGTGGCATCTGTCTTTGTTTCTGGTTTTATGTTTGATGTTTTTCTAAATGATTCTCCTGATGATACTGTTGGATTTTCTGTCTCTGCTGTTGTTGTGCTTTTCACTAAACAAAGGAACATGAGTCATATTTTAACAATCAGAACCGTTTTACTGTAATAAATAGTTAACAGCTGGGAAGGTTTATAGATTTTAAAGTTTCTCACCTGATGGATGAGAGCTGAAGGTGAAAAGCTGAACTTTGTCATCTGACTTTACTTCACATTTGAATGAGTTCAAACTTGATTGGTTAACATAATGAGAGGATTTGAAGGTGACGGCAGCAGAGCAGGATGCTGATGATTCCTTCATATCTCGGTTATTTTTATCCAAACTGAGACCCATATGCAGCCATTTGACTCCATGTTTACATCTTTCATACGTCGACACAGAGCAGCGTAATGTCAGCCTGTCCTGCTCCTCATGTTCAGTCACTGAGGACAGATAACAGGAGAAAGATGGAGTCACTTTGGCTGCTTCTGTTTTTGGAGCCATAATGTTTATGCTGCTAATGTGTTGAAAGCTAAAGCCAGAAATCTGATGTAAATACTCACAGCTAACAGTAGAAAGATACACCAAGGCATCTGGACCCGAGTGTCTTCCTGATCTCACCTGTTTGCAGGCGTATCAACCAACATCCTCAGATGAGACTTTTTGTAGAACCAGAGAACAGTTTGCAGAAACACTCAGTCTGTCTGAGCGGCCATGTTTAATCCTTCCACGTTTGACCAGTGTTTCTGCCGCTGATTGTCTTGAATGGCTGTATGTCCAGTTTGTGGCGTTGCAGGTTCTGTGACCATCAGCCACGTTTTCACAGGACAAAGTGACGTCATCTCCAGCTCTGACGGTGGAGTGGAGGGTAAAATCTCTGCGTTCAGCTCCTGAGAAGACAACAGGAAATCAGAAATATTGATGTTCAGGTCATAGGTTTAAATGCAGAATGACAAAGTAAATGTTTTGGTAAAATATGTATCTAACTAAACTCCATGGTTCACAAAATATTTTCTCAATACATGTTGAGAAAATATAAGTTTGCACTGAATCTTACCTGCAATCTGCAGCATCAGAATGAAAAATAATAAGATTTTCCTCCGTCTGGATTCCTCCTCTTCTCCTCTCTGCTTCATCGTCTCATTTCCTGTTCAGCTCTCTGAGCCGATGCTCTTAAAGACGATGTCTCTACTTCCTGTTGTTTTTAGACTTCACTTCTTCATTTTGGTTTTGCTCTTCTAGCCACAGCTGGTGTTTGAAGGGCTGCTCATCTTCTCCTTTCCTCTTTTCTTACAGTTCATGCAAAACATAAACAGCTTCAATCAACTGAAACTACAACAGCAGAAACTTTGTTTCAAATCATCAGGCTTTAGGCTCTGAAGGTGAGCCTGAAGTCAGAAGTCCAAGTTAAGGTCAGATGTGTTTACAGACACTGACCTCAAAATCCAACATGGCTGCCTTGAACTGCTGGAGCCATCAGGACGGTTTTACAGATGATCATTGAGGTTCCAGTGATATAACAGTTAATAATCGTTGTGAAAACTAAAAGTTAATGTTTGTCATGTTCAGAAAAGATGTTGGGATTCCTGAAGCAAGAAGTGTAAAAAAACTGAACAAGCTTAGGGACAAGTGGAAATTTAGAATTAAATCCTTGTTTGCATGTTATTCATTTAAGAAAAAGGCTAATAAAAATTTTACGTTAACTTAAAATGTAAATAAGAAAATGTTTCTACTTTTGCAACTCAATATTTACTTTCTGAACAATATTCCATATGAAATGATTACTGGATATATTTATGTTCTAACAAATGTAAATTACAGACAACACAGTTTGAAACCTTAGATTTTTTTCCTTCTCTAACTCAAAAAGATGGATCTACAGGCAGCGCCCCCTTGTGGACGTCAGCAGAAACCCCAAGGACTAAAGGTGATTAAATGTAGTTTCACATGATATGCGGAAATCTATGGTTTTATGGTTTTCTTATTATGTACATCTTACGTCTATTTCTATAATCTCAATGTGTAAACAGAGAAAAAAATGTCTTCATGATCTTAATGTTTTCATTGAGGACGTTTGGATCGATGGAGACAGAAGAAGAGGAAGAAGCTTTCATAGAGCTGAAGGTCACCGTCTCATCTTCATTTTGATCAGGAATCAAGAGTTGATAAAGCAAAAAACGACAAATATTAAAATGATGAGTCACCTGCTTTATATTATAGTTACCAATTAATCAATCATTTTCATAGAACAGTTTTAATACAGTCACAAACTACGTGTCTTACAAAAGTTAAAAACACAAGTTGGGTCAAGTACAAATGACAAAGTTAATGAGCAGAAAGCAAAATAAAGGTCCACAACATGCAACCCCTCCGACATCCACCAGAGGGAGACATATGACCCTCTGCTTCCTGCAGCCTTCCTCTGCTGCTCCTGCCTCAGTCCCCATAGTAACGGAGACTCAGTCTGGACAGGTTTCATAATAACAGTTATCCTCAAGTTAAGATCTTCAAAAAAAAATTATAGTCCAAACAGGTATTGGAATGATGCAGAACTGTCACCATTATTTAATGGAGATTATGGGTCTGAAATGTCATAAGGACTTTAAAGAGTCATGGAAACTGTTTAAAATACACGTCAAAACAGTTCATGTTTTTACAAAAATACATGCTAGAAAACAAAGGCACTTCTGTATTAATTTCATTATTATTTACAAAATATGAAAATTTACAATGTAACATGATCAGCAAGCAGATTATTATAGAAATATTTTGTCAATGTGAATCGACTTGTCTAAATTCCTGTAATGTAAAATGTAAAGCTAACTGATGTCAGCACAGAAACTGAACCACAAAACAATCCTGAGTAACATCATCAAGTCAATAACAAATGATTAAAAGCAGAAAGTAAAGTCTCTAGAAAATGAATTAAGAAAGCAAAACACAATTACAGCAATAAAGAGAATCAAATGACTAAATAAATCAGAGAAAAAGCCTGAGCCAAATTATTTTAAAAGGAAACAATACAAGGAAAAAAACTTAATCACTAAATAGATTTAAGAGAGATTTGAATGAAAACAAACAAAAACTTCTCAACTTGTGCACAATATGACGTCATCCTCATCCTAAAGACTTTCAATTCCTAAACGTTTCTCATTTATTAAATTCTTTTATAAAAAGTCAGAATATATTCTGTGATCTTTGTCCCACAGCGCCCTCTGCTGGACTCAAAAAATACAACAATTATCAAAGTAAACATTTAAATGTGGGTTAAAATGTCTGACCAGAATCATTTGAATTTAATTTGGGATTATGTATAATCTGAATTCTTTCTTGTTTGAATCAACCATAACTTTCATCAGCAGTAAAGTCACAAAGAGTCTCAATGTTTTGGTTTGTTGATGGCAGCGCAGAGTTTACTGGGGTCATCTGAGGATGAAGGTTTGACTTGGCTGTAGGTCACTGTGCTGTCATCATCATCATCATCATCATCATCATCATCATCATCATCATCACCTTCATCATCATCTTCATCACCTTCATCATCATCTTCATCACCTTCATCATCATCTTCATCATCATCAGTGACCTGAGAGTCAACAAAAAAGCATAAAATTAATAAATGATGATAAAATGAAATGAGATGCTGCTATAAAGAAACAGAAAATGTCTAAATGCTGATGTAGAGTGATAAGCAAAAACATAACTTAAGTAAAATCATTTCAGTCTTTTTGTGAACATTTTATCAAACAAAACAAATGTAAATATATATATTTTATCTTTCATCTGGATTTTTGGTCGCTGAAACCACTCAGAGTTCTTACTTTGGTGTTGCTGCTAGTCTTCCTGGTGTTGCTGCTGGTCTTCCTGGTGTTGCTGCTGGTCTTCCTGGTGTTGCTGCTGGTCTTCCTGGTGTTGCTGCTGGTCTTCCTGGTGTAGCTGCTGGTCTTCCTGGTGTTGCTGCTGGTCTTCCTGGTGTTGCTGCTGGTCTTCCTGGTGTTGCTGCTGGTCTTCTTGGTGTTGCTGCTGGACTTCCTGGTGTTGCTGCTGGTCTTCCTGGTGTCGCTGCTGGTCTTCCTGGTGTTGCTGCTGGTCTTCTTGGTGTTGCTGCTGGACTTCCTGGTGTTGCTGCTGGTCTTCTTGGTGTTGCTGCTGGACTTCCTGGTGTTGCTGCTGGTCTTCCTGGTGTTGCTGCTGGTCTTCCTGGTGTTGCTGCTGGTCTTCCTGGTGTAGC
>CAEGAF010084254.1:0-19839 GCA_903067075.1 Micropoecilia bifurca | reverse complement strand
CTGGAGATAGGCACCAGCAACCCTCCCGACCCCTCCAAGGGACAAGGGTGCAAAAGAAAATGGATGGATGGATGGATACAAACAGTAAAAACCACTGACTTATAACATGAAGCTGCTTGCCTGTTGATATTGGCCCACTTGTACATGTCCACATTATGTCCACCGTCTGCTTGTCAGCATGCCCTTTCTTGGACTACAAACATTTCATTTTAAAACCATATTGTCCACTCCATGACAAAGGCAGACATTCTGAATAGACCACATTTATCTGCGCTCGGTTTATCTAATCATTTTTTTGATCATGTTAGAGCTTTAAGCCCTCTCAATAGTTTTTATTTTCATATTTCTCCTAGATTCTACATTCCTTCACTATGTGCAACCCTCATGAACACCCATGTGTCTCTTCAGATTCCCTTGTTGTGAAAACGCTTTACTGCAGACATTACAAACAAACGGTTTTTCACATGTGTGAACACGCATGTGTCTCTTTAGACGGTCTTGTTGTGAAAATGCTTTACTACAAACATCACAAACAAACGGTTTCTCTCCTGAATGGACTCTCATGTGGTTGTCAAGGTGACACTTCTGAATAAATCTGCTTTTACAGACATCACATCCGTACGGTCTCTCCTCTGTGTGAACCTTTACATGTCGCTCCAACTGGACTTCCTTCAAAAAATGTTTACCGCAATCACTGCAGCTGAATGGCGCAGTGTGAACATCCATGTGTTTTTTCAGGTGATGATGTTGCGAAAAGCCTTTATTGCAAACACTGCAAATAAATGGTCTCTCTCCTGTATGAACACACATGTGCCTCTTTAACGTATCCTGTTGTGAAAATCCTTTGCTACAAATACTACAAATGAATAGCTTCTCTGAAGTGTGAACATGCATGTGTCTCTTTAGATTCTCTTGTAGAGAAAATCCTTTTCCACAAACGCTACAAATAAACGGTTTCTCTCCTGTGTGAACACGCATGTGCCTCTTCAGCACTCCATGTTGATAAAATCCTTTACTGCAAATACTGCAGATGAATGGTTTCTCCCCAGTGTGAACATGCATATGACTCTTTAAATTTTGCTGCAGTGAAAATCCTTTACTACAAAAGCTACAAACAAACATTTTCTCTCCCGTGTGAACACGGATGTGTCGCTTTAAGTTCTCTTGTAACGCAAATCCTTTACTGCAAAAGCTGCAGGTGAACGGTTTCTCTCCAGTGTGAACACGCATGTGACTTTTGAGATGAATCTGTTGTGAAAAGCCTTTACTACAAACACTACAAACAAATGGTTTCTCAGCAGTGTGAATCCTTGTGTGGTTTTTAAGCGTTTCCTTTCTTTTAAATTTTGTACCACAGACATCACAAGAAAAGGGTTTTTCTTCTGAATGAACCTTCAGATGCTGCTGAAACAATTTCTTTGCATGAAACTTTCTACCGCAGTCTTCACACGGAAATGCTTTGTCTCCAGTGCGGACTCTCTTGTGCGTCTGGGGAGAACGCTTTTCTTTGGATGTTTTGGTAGAAATGTCACATTTATGTTCTCTCGTTCCACTGTGAATCATCATGTGTAATTTAACATGAGTATTATGTCTGAGTCCTTTGCCACAGATATTGCAACCAAACGGCTTCTCTCCCGCAATAACTTCAATCTGAGCTGTATGTTTGGAACGTGGTTTGGACGTTTTACTTTTTTTGTGAACTGCCATCTTACTTTCCTGAGAAGAACATACTGGATCAGGTTTTCTGTCTGGTCCTGGTTCTCCACATTTCCCTCCATCAGGTTCTGCTTTAATCTTTACAGCTGAACTGCTGGCTTGAGCTTCTGTCTGTCTGCTGTCTTCAGTTTTGATTTGTTGAAGCTCTGAAAACTGAGGCTTCTCCTCATCCTCCATCTTCACAATGACCTGCTCGTCCTCCTGTTTGGTCCACAGTTCCTCCAATTCCTCCTGTTTGTGCAACGTCTCCGGATCCAAACTTGAACTCCATTCATGGGGAACCTCTTCTTTAATCACCAATATCTGTTGGACTGAGAGCAGTATTTGTTTAATCAATGATTTTTTTTTGCAATTTCAAGAACAGATTACTTTTAAAAACATTATCATTCTCCTACATTTAAAGAAACAACTACTCAATATTGTTTGGAAATTGCATTTTTTTGTCAGTTTAAGAAAAGAAATTAAAATTATAATCAACTCTATTTTATTTCTAATTTTAAATAATCTTCCAACCAGGAGTTCAGACCAAGAGTGTTCAGCTCGAGGCCCTTATCCTAAAATGCTTAAATGTGCTTCAACATATCTGAATAAAATTGCTGCACTGTCTCCTCATCACGCTATCAAGTTCTACAAAAATCCAGTTAATGACCTTTCTGATTCTGTGTGGGCACTGAATAGGACAATAAAGGAACTAACTGAATCAAACTCCACTTTGATTAACTAATGGGTTTCCGGGAACTATAATTTATTTTTTTTGCTTTTAAGTAGTTTTTATAAAAGGAGCAGGTTGTTGTACAGCAGAGGGATCTTAAACTTTAAACTTTAAAGAGAAGAGAGAAGGGGAGTGTTCATTTTATTGTATGGTTCCAATTTAAAAAAGCATCAACGTCAATACACATTGCTGTAATCGTGTACGAGAATTTCCCACATTATAAAAGCTAACCTTGCAGGAATCACAATACCTGCAATCCCGTAGTGAATTTTAGGCCATAATATTTTGGCGCTGCTTATTCACATATATTTCTCTCTGAATCGTTCCATGCCCAGCAGCTCGTTTATAACTTCTAAATAGAGTTAGTTTGCTCTAACCCAGCAACAACTGTGTGTCACTTACTGAGATCTTTGCTGTCTTGTGTTCCCTCCTCCAGTTCCGATGTGGATGCTGCAGGTATGTGGGGATCCAAGCTGAACCCTCCAGGCTCATCTGCTTCAACCTTCATCATCTCAGACATCCTCACTCCACCTGGGATTCTCCTTTTCAGAATCCTCGTTTGCAACCTTCATTTGTTCTGGTAGATCAATAGGATGAATTAGAACTTATTTAAACCTGGATTCCAGAAAGGTTTTGATGTTTGTAATTAATAAGCTAATACTTTATTCACAACAGAACACAACGATACATAATGTTGAAACTGAGAAATTCCCCTTCATTTACTAAATAAGCTCTTTTCAAATCTGATATAGTTATTTAATGTTTTAGAGCAACATATGATCTCCTTCCACACCATGCCCATTTCAGAGAACACTTTGTGTGTCCCAGGACACTACAGCTATTGTAACAGTATGGCTTTTTGTCAAAAAAGGTGTTGAACCGGCCTGCCTGCAGTCCAGATCTGCTACCTGGAATATTTGCCACATCATAAAGTCATAAATATTTAAATGATGACCACAAACTCTTGAGGAGCTGGAAACCTGTATCAAGACCAAATTCTAACACCAAAATTTTGAAAGCTTTTATCAAAATGTTTCTTCAGAATGGAAGTAATATTAACATGTTGGAGCAGCCTGGTGCTCTGACCACCGCTAGCAGGCAAGACAAAAGTCTTGCCCAAGGACACAAGAACGGAGAAGGGTTCGAACCTGTAGGGCGAACTACTTCCACCGTTTCCACCAAAGGTCTAATCAATTTGACATGCCCTTTATATATAGATTATTTTAAAAATTACAACAAACCCCCCCCCAAAAAAACAGATATTTTATTTTTGTCAAAACTGGAACTTCTTTTTGTTTTATTACTTTTCAGAGATGCCTGACCTGAGTAAACCAACCATTACAAATCAGTTAACATTCATTCTGTCAACTATGAAAGGCAAACACTACTACTGCTTTATTACCATGAAATGTTTTTGGCATTTTTTATATTGCTATAATTTTTTTGCTATAGTTCTCTCGTAAAATTTGCAAGATTTTTTTCTTTATGATTCTAGGTCAAATATTTCATAGTGTCGGAAATAGGCGACCCCATAATTTGAACCTTGCGACACCACATGCATGATCTTGGTATTATTAGAGTTACTTTAACGTTCTTTCAGATAAAATGGTTTGTTTTAACAAAAATCTCTTGAAAATTATGTCAGCATACCTACTAAAACTGTCTCCAGACTGTTGGTCCTCAGCTGAACAGGACTTACAGGTGGTGTCGGCAGACGATGTGGTCTTTACCGTACAGTCTCACAAACTCGGAGTGTGGACTCGTCTTATGCTACTTAACCATGAACATTTAAAAGCTTTAACCTCGGAAACATTGACCAAATAACTGCTGTTAGCTCATTTAGCTCCACAAAGGCTAATTCCATTCTGTGCTACAAGCTCCGGACAACGGATAATGTTGTGCAACAGTGCTTCAAAACAAAGAAGCAAACACGAAATCCACCCGAAAATATAAAATACAGAGTCTGAAAGATTATTAGTTATAAAAGTAACATATTTTTCTCAAAAAGCTGTTTTTCGTCAGGCCAGTTAAGCTAACATTGACACATCCCTGGTTACTTCCTATTTGCTCAGACAAAGAAGCGTCCGAGTCGTGCGTTAATGTCGCCGCCATATTGTGAGTGGCATAACATCTACATAAACGTAAGGATATGCAGATGAAGTAAATTAATGTACATTTTAAGCATGCCGTTTCATATAGTTGGTTCTGTTCAACTTAGAGGCTTAGATATTCTTCATACTTCTCTAATTAGTTCTAGTTATAATTAATTTCTAATTAGTTCTAATTCTCTAATTGATTACAAGTAGTTTTACAAAACTACTTGTAATTTCAAAATCAGCTAAATGTCATATGCTGAACTTTCCAAAATAAAGTAATTCACTTTAACTTTTTAATAAAGCACAAATATTGAGATCACATTACTTCATTTATGAGTGGAATATTTGGAATGATATATTGAGCATCTTTATACATATAAAAATTTATATACAGTACATATATACTGTCTGCTGTGCAGTTTTTTGTACTATAAACATAGTTCAGATGGTTTATTTTTACTGCATCATAAATGTCAGCAACACCACAGACATTTCTCAGACATTGTCACACCATTTAGATCAGAAAAACCCCATAAATCTGACCTTGAACGTCTGACTGCAGAGGTCAAGATTTTGCCTTTGGTTCATGTCAGAGTTAAAGTTTTTAGATATTTGAATTTTACTTAAATTTGTATCTTTAAAAATAAATACTGACATTATAGTTCTAAACTATCATGAACTGTTGACCACACAGATATAGATATGTAGCAAGTTTTGAAATTAAGCTTTATTTATATAAAAATAAATTAACCGTCATAGTTTAATAAACCATTCTAGTTTATTTAAACTAGAACGGTCAAGTCAAAGCCCAAATTCAAATTTGTGAGGACACTTAAACCGATGTTTACAGATACTGCTGACCCAGTTTGACTGACCTTGATGCAATTTTTGGATTGGATGGGGCCACATCAACGATGTACCCCAAAGGTCTACTTGAAGACACTGCAGTAAAAAGTGAGGTGAATACATACAAATCCAACATTTTCAGTTTTCTTTGTGAACATGTGGGTTCAGACACTCTTCACCAAGTTCTGGAAGCATAAACAAGAATGATAACAGCAGATTGTCCTTTTAAAAGGTTTAATATGCTTACAGAGAAAACAGATTTCTGCAGCACAGCTTGGTCAAATAGCTTGGTCATGCGTTCATTTCGGTCTAGTGTCACATAGGCTGAAATGAGGAAGGGAATCCAGATCCACAAAAAAAAAAAAACTACAGAGTTCATTGGATGAAATGACTGTTAAAATTAAACAAAAGTTTTGCAGAAACAAAACCTAAGGCACATCAGTGGCATTCGAGTTTAGTGAAATGTTTATCTAAAAGGACTTTCTAACTACAGAACTCACAAGAACCCAGTCTACGAACTAAAAAGACTTTTTAAAAGCCAACAGGTTAAAGACTTTTTTAAAAAAAATCTTAGTTGAGGTTAACTGAAGTTAATACTTACCTGCTACAGAACAGACATCAGCTCAGTCTTCAAACAAAACGATGTAAACTAAACATGCTTAGAGAGATTTCACAAAATAATAACAATGTTTCCAACCAAATTCTTTTGTCAGGGAAAAACTTAGTTTACCTTAATATCACCTTGTTACAGAGCAAACATAATCTAAATCTTCTATCGACTAAAAATACATTTCAAACTATATTTGACTATAAAGATAGCAGTAAACAATGATAGTAATTAGAGTAGTACCAACAAAGTTCAGTCTTGATCAAAGAAAAGTTAGTTCAGCTTTATACTTTGCTACACAAAAGACTGCTCAAACCACCAACAAGAAAAAATAAAGTTCAATAAATACTGTATAACACATAAACCAATAAATTATCAGCCAAATTCAGCATTTAAGAAAGACATTAGTTTGGGTTTAAACTTTCATGTTTTGAGGACAGACAAAACAGCTTATTCTAAAAATAAAATTTAAGTCAAGTCTATTTACAAAAATTTTTAGAGATGCACCGATAGAAAAAGAAACAACACAATTCAGTCTTTACTGAGAAACTAAAGTGTTGTTACAAAGCAGACTGTCAGACGAAAAAGAACTTACCCTGTAGATGAGGGGTGCACAAGTCCAGTCCTCGAGATCTACTATCCTGCAACTTTTAGATGTATCCCTCGTCCGACGCGCCTGAATCACATGAATGACTTGTTACGTTCCTCAGCAGAGCTACAATATGCGATGATCCATTTGAATTAGAGATTTGGAGAGGGGAGGCAAAAGAGTTGCAGGATAGTGGATCTCGAGGAATGGACTCGGGAACCTCTACTGTAGACCATCAATGAACTCAATCATGCAGATTTCTCTCTGGCCACCATTCATCCTCAAACAGAAAAAAATGTGTTCCTCTCAATGTTTGAATCCAATATTAAAGTCTTAATGAAAGAGATACAACAAATGATCACCATGTCTATCTGAAACCATGAAACTGTGGTTTGACTTTCTTTTAGAGTGTCATGTTTGTGTCTCCATCTCTTCTTATCTTATGTTAAGGGTTCTGAGGCGTTTATGTTCCTGTGACTGTGTCTCTTTATATGTTTATGTATTGTGGTGTGTCGTTTTGTGTGTCTTCATGCATTCCTATGTCGTTTTGTGTGTCTTCATTCATTCCTGTGTCGTTTTGTGTCTCTTCACGTGTTCTCATCATACTGTGCCGTGTCATTTTGTGCCTTTTCACGTGTTCTTGTCGTGAAAACTTCACACTACAAACATCACAACTGAATGGTTTCTCTCCTGTGTGCGTAATCATGTGTCTCGTTAGGCGCGACTTCTCAACAAATTTTTTCCCACATTCATCACAGACAAAATTCTCATTTCCGGATGGAACCTTCTGTGCTCTTGAGTGAACTGGCATATGGTTGTCAAGATCGCATTTTCTGACAAATTTCTCCTCACAGACTTCACAGGTAAGAAGATTCTCGCCAGTGTGGTGTCTAACATGCAGAAGCAGACTTCCTTTTCGAGTAAATTTTGCATTACAATAAGCGCAGGCAAATGGTTTTACTCCTAAATGGGTTAACATGTGTGCTTGAAGATCAGCATTAAATCTGAAGTGTCTGTCACAATCAGAGCACGCAAATGGTTTTTCTCCGTTATGAATCATCATGTGCCGCTTCAGAGCCCCCTTTAGGCTAAACTTTTTATAGCATACCTCACACTGAAAAGGTTTCTCTCCTGTGTGGCATCTCATGTGCCTTTTAAGATCTTTCAGCTCTGTAAATGCTTTACCACAGTTACCACAAGCATATGGTCTCTCCCCAGTATGCAGTCTCAAGTGAGATTTGAGGTGACACTGATAAGGAAATGTTTTACCACAAAAATCACAAGCAAATGGTTTCTCCCCCGTGTGGACTGTCATGTGACAATTAAGTTGATATTGCTGGTAAAAAGTTTTACCACAGTCTGCACAAGCAAATGGTTTCTCTCCAGTGTGGAGTCTCCTATGAGACTTGAGATGACACTGATATGGAAATGTTTTACCACAGTCTTCACAAGCATATGATTTCTTTTCAGCTTTGGCTCCCGGTTGAGTGTCTGTGTTTTTCTTCTTTCTAGATTGCTTCTTCTCAACTGAAGAGTTGGTAGGCTGACCCACTGACTGGGGTGTCACAGAGCTGTTATCCTCCCCACTGTTTTCAGTATCAGAAGAGTGGGATGCACTTTCATTGTTCTTTGACTGCAGATGAGTAGCTGAACGACGGGTCCTGCTTGGTTTTGGACTTTCACAGTCTCCATCAGGCTCTTTCTTTATCTGTACAGCTGATATCTTGTTTGGAGTGTCCGTCTCTCTGCCCTCTTCAGTTTTGACATAATGATGTTCTGATAACAAACCAAGTTTCTCATCATCTACAATCTTCACAATAAGCTGTTCTCTCTCCTCACCAACCCACAGGTCATCATCTTCCTCCTTTATGTGGGAGGGCTCTGGGTTTTTCTGGTTCAAACAAGAGCTCAAGTCTTGGGGAGCCTCTTGCTTCATCCCCAACACCTGCTGAACTGGGAAAACTGAAAAGCATAAAAAAAGTTAGTATGTTTGTCTTAAAACTTAAAGCAAACTATGCTATATTGATAATGATAGGCATCTAATTTATTGTTTGTTTGTTTTTTAAAGTTATTAATAGGAATATTATTATTTTTGGTTTTGTTAGTCAATCAGGTGAAATTTAGTCTCGCGTTTGAATGTTTTGAGACGAAACAACCAGCTCCAGTCAGAGTTTTAAATCTGGCACAGTGTTTGGATCTTTTACCTGTACGGTGAATGGTCATCTCACTTTCTTGATAAGAACTATCGAGGCTTGAGCCTGGTTCTGCTCTTCCACAGACCTCTCCATCAGGTTCTGCTTCCATCTGTTTAGCCAAGTTGGGCGTCAGGGGTTCTCTTCTCCTGTCTTCAGTTTTCATGCAGCTACAATCTGAAAACTTTGGTTTATCTTCTTTTTCACTTTTCACAGCAGACATCTTTTCTTCCCTCATGTTGGGCAGCTCTGAGTTAAGCGGGTCCAAACTCGAGCTCCAGTCCCTGCGAACCTCTTCTTTAACCACCCACAGCTGGTGCCCAGAAAACACTGAAACACACATAGACATCTGTGACTCCTTTAAAAATAAAAATCCATAATGAAATAATTCACACATCCCTGATTAGACTGCTTATTTCCTGTGGCAGTGGTTGGGCTCACAACAATTTACCCGCCTATGAAATCAAAACTTAGAATTTTCTTTCTTGAATTTTTTTCTCTTTTATTAATTTAAAAAGTGCAAAGAAACATAAACAAAGACCCAATACAAATTAAACATTGTAGATGTATAAATGAAGGCCACATTTGCAGTTATGATACAGAGATTTAAAAAAAAGAGGATGTTTGGAATAATGACATTAAAAAAATAATACAGGCAAATTGACAATTATGCAAAGTAGATAATGGCATCATTTAGGAAAATAAATTCCTTACCAATTGTAACAGATCTAATTAATCTAGCATTATTTTACAAGTTAGTAATTTAACTTGACCAATTAGGTTTATCAAACAATAGTGAATGACACCCAGATCTTAAAAATAGTGTGTGGAATGAGAAAGCTGTTAGTGCAGTGGTGGATGCTAGGTTTAAACAGGAATCCAATTAATTAATACCCATCCAGTTTAATTAGGAAGGGAAAATTATTTACCTTCAGTCTCTTTCTTAGCAAGTTGGAAAAAGCTGGATTGTGTTTCGGAGTCCCGGCTTTCCATCTCTGATCGATGTGTTTTTCCAGCTTGGTGTTCTGAATTAGCCCACATCTCTAAATATACTTCAAGTAAAGGTCGGCGCCGCTAAGATGTTTTCCTGATGAGATGTGAATCCGTCTTCAGGCTCCTAACGTTCAGACATTAGTGTTGCTCGCAGTCTGAGGAGAGACATCAGGAAAGAGTTTCAGAATAAACCACACAGCATAAAACCATTGCTGCAGAAACCATTGCAGTCATAGCTACAGAACAAGAGACACAGCTTCATGTCTGTATTACAACACTGGCCAGGAGGATATCAGATGGTTTGAAGTTGGATTTTCAGACATATTTCTATACAATAATTGTTTATCTTAATACTGGTAATAATAATCATTAGTACAGAAATGAACCAATGTAAGGCCTTATGACGTGGATTTTTTTAAGTCCAATTTTCCACATTTGTCTTTTTCACAACAAAATATATTCTAAATAAGTTTAAAAAAAAAAAAAGTAGATTTTATCAGTTTAACAGAAAAAATTTCCCAAACCTGTTGGGATTAAATTTACAGAATAGCAACTGTTGCAGAAAAAGAAAATAAACTCAGAAAAAGTATCTTGTTAAAACAAGAAACTTTCTATTCATAACGAGATCTAACATTTGTTAAAAGAAACAGCTTTACATTTCTTGTATGTTCTGCAATGCATTTCTATCTCATTGCAGGAAAAAAATGTTCATGTTTAAACAACAAAGGACAACACATTGCAGGGTGTTTGAGTGTTGTCTAAAATAAACACGGCGAGAAGATGAATAGTTTAACTTATTGCTCCTGAATTTATTTATTAGCTATGGCAGTTAAACACTTAATTCAATTTACAAATAAATGTGTTCACAAAAATGAGTGAGTAAGACTAAAGAAAAAGTGCTTTTTGCAAAAATAAATTAATTAATTAAATAAAAATGGACCCCATTTTCTTGATATGTGATTTTTGGAAACTAGGAGTAAATTTTCTAAACAATGGTGAAAACAATGTTCAAGGTATACGTTTACATTTATCGAATTTTACAGCACACCTTTTGAATTAAGACAAGAATACTTATTTTACTGACGCCTGGGTCTGTATCAAACAACTGCTGTACTTCCAGTTCACCATCAGATGTCGCTCTTTTTCCTCACATTGAAATGTCGAAGCTTTTAATTATTTTAGGTTTTAAAAAACCTTTAATGTTTTTGAATGCTTTTTACACCAGTCACTACAAAAAGAAATAAAGACCAGCTCAGGTAAAGGCTACAATCAATGTTTGGGAGATAAAATTATTTTTGTGACAGCCAAACTGATTTAAATCCAGTCTAAACAGTATGTTTTCCGTTCAAGTGAAAAGTTAATTAACCCGTATTTTCTTTCCAACATGGCGGACGCGCTGACGTGTCGTAATAGTCAATTAAGTGTCTACCCGAAGAATAGCCAAACCTAAATAAAAGCAGTCATATCCTCATTAAGCCACAGCTTGTTCTTACCAGCTGTTGGGTTTCCATCATCATCCTGCGGTTAGTGGCTACGAGCTGTTTTCTCTGCAGTTTGCCCTCTGAAGGCAGACTTTCAGTACCGATTATAATCCACCTTCTTCATGGTTTCTGCTCTCTTTAAAATTAGCCATGCACATTAGCTCATATTCTAGTCGGGTACATGTCTCAGACTGGATCTATAGTGTCGTTACAGGCCATCGGAGTCCCAGTCTCCATCTGGAAATTATTTATTTGTGGCTCTCTGCTGGATTTTGATCAGGCATCTGCACAAACACTCTAATTATTCCTTGGTGGTGTCTCCCTCTTCTGGAGTCAGATAGCTCCTACAGCAGTCAGTCGCTCAGGTTTTGAGTGAGAAGAACAAAGAAAATGTTTGCAAAACCCTCAAAAGACTGGATATCAATTAATCTAGACCATTGTAAACGATTACGCTTTATTTTGGAAAGCTAAACCATCAAGAATTAAACCAACTCTTACCATAGAGAAGTAAAGCCTGTCAGAGACATCTGTTTTCACTTATCAGCAGCTGTCCCTGCACCTCATTACTTACAACATTTAGTGAAGATGGAGCTCAGCTCAGCCAGAGCTCTTTTGTTTTCTTCTTGAGGCTTTCCGAAAGCAGAGCAGACTGCCGTTTGTCATGAACCAGTCAGTAAACAAACATTAAAAAGAAACAACTCCTCAGGAATTCAACAAGAATAGAATCCACTTGAGATGTGGTCTGAAATTACAACACAGGCATTGAGATTGAAACCCACTTCTGTTGTTTATCAGAATGACTATAAACTAAAACAACAGAGAGGAATCTCTTCCAGCTGTAAAACTGACATAAACTGAGCAGACATACATCAACACATTTTTGTACCTGAAATGAACATTTAAAATAATTTTAAATGCAACAACATGCAAAACTCAAACCCAGTTTGTTTATTCAGGACATCTGAGAACTGCATATGACTGGACCAGACCTGACTTTAATTATCACATTGGACGCAGACAAGGCCGACCGGTTGGAATTAAAACCATCTGAATCCAATTTGGAAAGACTCCCTGCCGTGTTCCCAAAAAGGTTCTGTCACTTACATCACTTAATTTACCTTTGTGACTCCACGTCTGATCTACAACACCAAGTTCCTACACATATTGGCTCTGAGATATGGACAGAACTGGCTAACTTCCATCATAAATCAAAATTTACACCAAAACAACCACAATGTCTACTCACAATGGAGGCAGCTGATGGCATAACACCAGTGTTTGAAACTCTTGGTCTCTCAAACCGTCTGCCAGCACACGGAATGAGGATTTATTCAATCAAAATTAAGCTTTTTACTCATTCCTGCATGTTTCTGAAGGTACTATAGTTCTTTGTTATTGTACAACACAGACAATCCTCAGTTTGTAACACTGACTTTTCTTTTCATCAGCTATAAATTGTCCCTTTGTGTGATTAGTTTTGCTGTGGAACTATTGCTCACTACTTGAAGGGCATGAACAACACACTAATTGTTGATTATTTTTATTGCAATAGACTTCAATTTCATTAGATTTCTTTGTCTTGTACGGTCTGCTCTCAAAAGTTGAGAGGAAACTGTTGGGGAAGTTGATCAGAAAGCTCTGCAGTTTCATTCAGCTAAAGATGTTATACATTTTAAGTGCTAAATAGTTGTTTAGTTTCAAGCAGTATGATGAAGTTTAAGGTAACACCTTAAAACACAGAGAATAAGCAAGTTATTTTGTAAAGATGAGATGTTCGTAAAAAGATGTACGCAGTAGGAAAAGGGTCAAGCTATGCTGCAAAAATAAATGTTTAATTTAGTCTTAGTTTTTAGGTCAACTTGGTTATTCTGCAGAATACGTTTTTCCTCTGTTCAGAGCTTCATGGGGAAACTGAAAGTCCTCCAATGAACGTTGCTTTTAGCTTTTTGACCATTTCCAAACTTCATTATATTGATAGAAATAATGTGTGGGGTTCCCTTAATTTCCACAGGATGACTTCAGAACATCTGACTGAGTATCTTGAAATTGGTGGGAGGAGGAACCACACAGTAACAGGTGAGGGAGGAGGGAGTTCGCGGTGCCCCATGACCTGCAGTGTCAACTTGAAAATGAGGAGTCAAACACAAAAAACTGCACAGAAAAAAAAAATCAGAAATGGGTTAAAATAGTGGTGGAATGAGCAGAAAACAGATTTATTGACTCATTAGTTACAGCCCTCATGGGCACCCATGTGACGCTTCAGATCCCCGTCTCGTGAAAACGCTTTACTGCAAACTCCACACACAAACGGTTTCTCTCCTGAATGGATCCTCATATGATTTTCAAGATGATACCTTTTATAAAACCTGCTTTTACAGACGTCACAACCAAATGGTCTCCCTTCCGTGTGGAGCCTCACATGTCGCTTTAACTGGTCCTCCTTCACAAAACGTTTACCACAGTCGCTACAGCTAAACGGCGTCGTGTGAAAACCCATGTGGTTTTTCAGGTGATTCTGTTGTGAGAATCCTTTGCCGCAAACACTGCAGACAAACGGTTTTTCTCCCGTGTGAACTCGCATGTGGCTCTTTAGAAGATCCTGTCGTGAAAATCTTTTGCTGCAAAAGCTACAAACGAACGGTTTCTCTCCTGTGTGAACTCGCAAGTGACTCTTCAGATGAATTTGCTGTGAAAATCCTTTACTGCAAAAACTACAACTGAACGGTTTCTCTCCGGTGTGAACACGTAAGTGACTCTTTAGATGATCTTGTCTTGAAAACGCTTTGCTACAAACACTGCAGATGAACCGTCTCTCCGTGGAGTGGATCCTCATGTGGTTTTTAAGAGTTTCACGTCTTTGAAACTTTGTGCCACAAACATCACAGGCAAATATTCTCTCTTCAGTCCGAAGTTGCGACTGATGTGTCCTAAGGTAACCCTTTTCCCTAAAACCTTTACCACATTCTCTGTTTCCAGTGTGAGTCATTGTGTGTAATTTAACAACAGTCTCATTATTTATTGTTTTTCCATAAATACTGTTAAAACACCCATAAGGTTCTTGTCCTTCACCATCCTCTCCATCAGGTTCTGTTTCCATCTGTTCAGTTGAACTGCTGGTTAAAGATTCAGCCTCTCTGTTGGCTTCAGCTTTAATTTCCTGAAGCTCTGATAACCGAAGTTTCTCTTCGTCTTCATTCTTCACAGTAAGCCGCTCTTTCTCCTGACTGATCCACAGTTCCTCTTCTTCCTTCTTAATCTTGATAAGCTCTGAGTCCTTCTGGTCTGGAGTGAATCTCGACAGAACAGGAACCTCTTCTTTAATCGCCAATATCCGTTGGTCCTCTGCAAGAGACACAACAACAAGCTGCATTACAGATCCTACAAGTGAAACGGCTTCATAAATCGCTGCTGCTGCTTAATGACAGAGGAGGCAAAATGTTTATTCAGGTCTGGCTTTTTTACTTTACCACCAAAGTCAAAATTACAAGTTAAATAAAAACTTTTATTCAAGTTAAATGTAGAAAAAAGTTTTTTCCATCAGCTGTCTAAGCAGCAATAACACAAGAAGAGATGAATTAAAGTGTGTCGGACTTAAATTTAGTTGATCACCACGAGACCTTTCCATCGGCTGTTGGCGTTAGATGGAATGAAGGAAGAAGAATAAGGAAGGACCGTTTGAAGGAAGTATGGACGGATATGAGGAAGGATTTAAAAAATGAAACACGGAAGGAAGAAAAGAATGAACACAACAAAGGATGAAAAAATACACAAAGAAGAAAAAAATTATGGTCCCAACACAGAAAGAAAAGCAGGGAGAAGGAAGCACAAGAAAGGGAAATACTCAATGAACGAGAGGGGGAAGAAACAAGAAAATAAATAAGAAATGACAGTTTTGCAATAAAGGTTTGCAATATTTTACAGCAATCCATTTTCCTTTATATTCAGACCTTGATAATAGTTTCCAGACTTTCCCAGATTGCTTAGGAGGCCTTTAGATAAACATCCAATTAACATCTGAGAAGGGTCTCACCGTCCGAACACCGTTTTCCCAGGATCTCCTTCCATTCCGCTTGAACTCCTGCTGGACTTTGTTGCATCTGTTCAGCTGAGCTTCTGCTTGAAGCCTCTGTCTCCACATTGTCTTCAGTTTTAACGTGATGAGGATTTGATAACGGAGGCTTCTCTTTATCATCTTCAATCTTCACAGTAACAACCGTGAAGGGAAACCTGTTGTCCTCAGTCTCTTCCTCCTCCTCGTTGATCAGCTCTCCATCAGCATTGGGGCAGAGTTCTTCCTCTTCCTTCTTTATCTGGAGGTTTTCTTCAGGAACCTCTTCTTTTATCACCAACAACTGCTCCTGATCTGCCAGGGACAAATGGGTGAGATTGAGCAGCGAGGTGAGGTTCATCACAGAGCAACACATAGATACTCTTAGGGCAATTTGGAGAGACATTTATCTTATCTGGTTAAAAAAATGTCTGACATTTTGTAATTTAAAAGACTTTTTTGGCCTTTGCTAGCAGACAAAAGTGAGAGTAAAAGAGATGCAGCAATAGTCAGGAGTGTAATCACAAATGGCCATCCAGAGGACTGACTCACACACTGCTAAAAGGATCTAAATGAATAAATTGCATCATTAATGTCTTTGACTCAAATTTACTTACCAACCTAGATTTTACCTGCTTTTCTTTTGTTTCTTCCTGTTTTTCAAAATATAAAACGACTAATTATTTCTTAAGGGATCTTAGAACGCATAAATGTGCACAACAACTTGTAAGCGTCTCAGTTTTTCACAATTATTTATCTCACACTGTCATAATATGCAACTCTGCTCCAAATAATGGAATAAGAATATTCCGCCTTTAACGTTCCTCCACAAATTTTGACCTGTTTACCTCAGGAACCGGGAGCTAGTTTATTGTATTAAATGGACAGGATAAAGATAAATGTGCCAAGTCCCGATCGCCCTGTGACGCCCGCCATGCACCTTGGAGACACAGACAGAAGCAGCGCAGTGCGCAGCCTCAGTGCCTCCTTAGTGTCTTCTTTCAATGTTGTTTTATGCAACTGGGTTGCCTGCTGCTAACAACGTATTCCTGTTTATTCTATGCATTCCCTCTGCAAACTAGCATGTGTACAGATTGCAACAGTGTGCTATAACCTATCAGAACAGCAAAGAAATTGTTTATTTCTGCTACTTTCACAGCGTTTTGATATGCGCAGCAGCCATAATGAATCTGGATTTACTGGAGGACGCACATTTTTCCAGTCTGAATTCGGACTATTGTGAGGTTTGATTTTCCCAAACTAGTACAAATGAATAACAACCCACCTTTAGTTAAAATCATGTTATCCTCAGTTCTTACAAGTTGTCTGGTTTGCGCCATCATCCTGCTGGACGACGAGCTGTTTCATCTGCAGTTTGTCCTCTAAAGGCAGATTTTCAAAGTTGATGTGATGAACATGATCCACTTCCTTCATGGTGTCTGCGCTCTGTGACATGAAGCAGACTGATAATTATCAGACTGGATCCATAAATATGAAAAGCGAAGCCTTTACGTCTTTTTTAATTATTATTTTTGAGCAGGCATCTGCACGGACAGAAGCCGGTAACTGCCGCTCTGCTGCCTTCTACTGGACATTATTCGCTCCTGCAGCAGACAGTTCACAACCCTGGTGGTAAATATGGAAACGCTGTTTGTCACCAGGGATTTGCCACCTTTGCAGTTCAAACACTTAATGCAGCTAAAAAAAAAACTTTAGAGAAAATCTCTAAATGCCTACCCCAACCTTTTGAAAAAAAAAAAAAAAAAAACAACAAATCTTCAATGAATATCTACTGTGGGAAATTTGTTATTTTTAAAGCACAAACCAATCGTTTAAGCTTTTAAAATAAAGCAACTTGAAGGGGCAATGTTTTTTGTTTATTTATGTCAGGCCTTCTTGAAGATAAATATGCTTTCTATTGCCTTTTCCATACAACAGTATAAAAGATATCCAACAAATATGACAAAAACAAGCTTTTACATTACAAACATGAGCATGTTGGTTTTTAGCAAAACTACAGAATTTAAAACCTTTGATAAAAAAAAGTCTTGCTGAAGCATTTGGGTTTCAGATGTGCTTTGTAGCTATATCATTACAGCATAGACACTGTCAAGTTAGAGACTTTTTAGTATAACTACAACAGGCATGAATGTACATTGAAAAACACTAGCACAGCATGAACATTAAACAGTTAACATAACACTGTCTTAATGTTTTAGCAAGGTGCCTCATGTAGATAATACCAATAAGATGATTATATTGGAAAACTTACCATCTATGAAGTTGCACTGATTTTAATCTATACAAAATACACCTAACTAGCAGCATTTACACCAATCTAGATATACTCATCTAGATTGGCAGAATGAGCAGTTTCTATTGACCGTGGGCTCTCATTGTGTGTCTCTTCAGACTATCATGGCGTGTAAAACTCACACTACAAACACTGCAGCTGAAAGGTTTTTCTCCTAAGTGTGTACTCATGTGTGCTGTAAGATGCACCTTTCTGATATATTTTTTCCCGCATTCCTTGCAGGCAAACTTTCTGTTTTCAGTGTCTTGCTTCCGGTCTCTTGTATGAACTGTCACGTGATACTTCAGTTCAGAATTTCGATAAAATCTTTTGTCACACCTATCGCACGCAAACGGTTTCTCACCTGTGTGCCGTCTAATGTGTCTCGTCAAAGCGCCCCGATGAGCAAATCTGGCTCCGCAGTAACGGCAGGGAAACGGTTTCACTCCCGTGTGAGTTACTGCGTGTTTCTGAAGATCTGCTTTGAGCCTGAAATGTTTGTCACAGCCGCCGCAAGCGAA
Organism: Micropoecilia bifurca; assembly: GCA_903067075.1. Taxonomy (NCBI): domain Eukaryota; kingdom Metazoa; phylum Chordata; class Actinopteri; order Cyprinodontiformes; family Poeciliidae; genus Micropoecilia; species Micropoecilia bifurca. The sequence continues at coordinate 1,745 of CAEGAF010084254.1, read as the reverse complement.
AGGTTTTTCTCCTTTATGAATCATCATGTGGTTCCTCAGTGTTCCCCTTTGTGTAAATCTTTTGCCACATTCCTCACACTGAAAAGGCTTCTCCCCTGTGTGGCACGTCATGTGACCTTTAAGATTTTGTAGCTTGGTAAACGTTTTACCACACTCATCACAAGTAAAGGGTTTTTCTCCAGTGTGAATTCTTAAGTGAAGTTTAAGGATATGAGAATGCCTAAACGCTTTACCGCAAACATCACAACTAAATGGTTTCTCTCCAGTGTGGAGCCTCATATGACATTTAAGATAATACTGATCTTTAAACATTTTTGCACAAACAACACAAGCAATCGATTTCTTCCCAGCTTTGGCTATTGATTGTTTCATATCAGCCAAACAGGTGGAGGCCTTTTCTCCTGAATGACATGACAGATGCTTCAGGAATGACTGCTGGTACACAAACTGCTTACCACAGTCTGGGCAGCTGAAGGCTTTCACGGCACTTCTACCTCCAGGTCTGCTGTTTACGCCTGACTGAAGTGTCCTGATTTCCCACCAGCCTTCACTGTAGCCTTTATTTTTAGATCCAGAACCTGGTAGATTGTCATCACAGACGTCTCCACTCACTCCTGACCAACACTTCCTACTGACTTCAGTCTCGGAAGAGCCTGAACGACTGGACTGTAAACAAGCATGTGTATCTGAATTCCTGTCTGGCTGTGGTCCTCCACCCTCCTCGCCATCAGATTCTGTTTCTGTCTGTTCAGCTGAGCTGCTGGTTGAAGCTTCAGCATCTCTGCTGTCTTCACTTTTGATGAGCTGAAGCTCTGATGACTGAGGTTTCTCTTCATATTCACTCATCAAAGAAAGTGCTTCTTCATCCTGACTGATCCACAGCTCCTCTTGCGTTGTCTTCTGGAGTGTTTCTGTGTCTTGTTGGTCTAAACTGGACCTCAGTGAATCAGGAACTTCTACTTTGATTACCAACAGTTCCTGCTCATCTGAAAGAGAAGAAGAAAAGTCATGTTTCAATGAGACTTTTGTAATTGTACAGATCAAGATAAGAATTAAATCTTTTGACCCTTTGCTGTCTGCAATTTAGACGTGACCTTTGCCCCTCCCTCAGCTCTCTACAAAGCAATTTGTGTATTTATTAATATTTATATCTTACATTAGTGTGTTAGTTTTATGTTTGATGCTACAACAAATGCATTTATTAAATTACATGGCTCCTTCCATCTTTATGATGAGAGAAATTCATGCAAACAGAGCAGAACCTGATGATTACCATATTTCATCTGGACCTCCTGCTGTTCGGTCCCGTATCCTCTTGGTTCTGGGTTTTCGTCTCGTTCTGCTTCTCCACTGTCCTCTCCATCAGATCCTGTTTCCATTTGTTTAGCTGGTCTGTTTGTTGGACCTTCAATCTCTTTGCGATCGTCAGTTTGGACGTGGCAGAGCTCTGATATCTTAAGGGTCTCATCATCTACAATCTTCACAGTGAGCTGCTCTGCATCTTCCCTGACCCACAGTTCCTTCTCTTCCTTTTTTATATGGTGGAGTTCTGGGTTCTGCTGGTCCAAAATGGAGCTCTGCAGACTGGGAACCTCTTTTTTGATCACCACAAGATGCTGCTTGTCTGCAGGAGACACATGGACATCATGGTTAACTGAATCTCATTCAGCAGGACTCCACAGAAACCCACGTGTCTGTCCACACAGGGCCTGACTGTAAACAGATAAAAACTGTTTGGTGATGAG
>CAEGAF010084238.1:0-12725 GCA_903067075.1 Micropoecilia bifurca | reverse complement strand
GTGTGTGTGTGTGTGTGTGTGTGTGTGTGTGTGTGTGTGTGTGTGTGTGTGTGTGTGTGTGTGTCAGCTCTTAGATGCTCTGCCTAGGTATTCGTCAGTCTTATCATCTCTCTTGATTCTGTGCTGGGGCTGGTGGAGAGTAATTGAGTGCTTAGAGTTATAGATGAACTAATTAGTGGGAGCATTGAAAGCTGCGCTCATTAGTGAGGAGGAGAGAGGCCTGTGTCGCCATGGCTCTGAGGGCTCTTTCATATCCTCTCTGAGCACTGGCAGAATACTACTCAACACAACTTCATTAAAGAAGCTGCAGGTTGACGAGAACAAGGAAGACGGCTGTGCTCTGGAACTATAGAAGAGGCTGCATGGTGTTTGAGACGTTTTTATGTGATGCACGGCTTACATCCTAGAAGGCAAAGCAGATGCAAAAAGAAGATTGAGCAATATATATGTACATACGCATTTTGAAAGTATCACACATTTGAATCCAAGACAATTTTACAGATGTACCTCAGCTTGTAGGTTACTGCTCTTAATAATGAATCCATTTAAAACTCTTTATGATCACTTTAGAAGTGAAATTAATAAATTAGAACAATAACCTCAATTTGATTCAAAACTATAAGCTGAAGAAACTGGGTTTTTTCTCTTTTTTTAGGACGACTTGTATCAGCCTCAGTCGTGTCTGTCTGTGTCATCTACACAGCCGAGCAGATTTTGTGGTGCATATAAAAGGAGAAAATACATTCTTAACTCAAACATAACATGACAAGGAAAAGAATCCAATTTGGAGAAGGATCAGACATCACAGCATACCATAAGCTACATCAAAATTCAATTTAAAATAGCCTGCTTTAAGCAATATTTTTTTTCCCAGCCAGGAAAAGCTATTTTGATTTCAGAGGTATTCCATCTGTCTTGTTGGAAAGACTGGCATAGCAGCTGAAGTGTTTAACTGTTTGGTCTTTAAATGGCAATTTGTACCAGATTTGTCTCTTTGTTGCACAAATGTAGCAAAACATCACACAAAAATCTTTATTTTTTTCCCCCGTTTCTGCTGATTTTTCAGTTCTTGCATGACCAACCTTCACATGCAAAGCTGTTTCCACAGTGTCTTTTATTTTGGCATCAGAAGTTACTTTTGGCTTTATCGATTGTTCAGGAAAGCCTTTTATTATGCCCATTAGAAAATGGACTCCAACCACTTGTTTTAGATAAGGCTAAAGATTTATTGACTGCTGCTTTAATGACACAAGAATACGTGGTGCACAGCTCAGAGCTCACCACTGCACAAATTGTTCAAGACCCCCTTTCATGTTTTTGAATTAGCACAAACTCAGAATAGAGAAGAGCTCAAATAAAGAACACATTATGATTGAAAAGAGGAAAGAGAGCATTAATAATATGCTCCCACATGTCAGTCACTATCTTCATCAAAAGCTGGATTTTATGTACATATTTGTCTTTTTGTTTTACACTAATTCAGATTTCACAGTTTCTCATTATTTACAATTATGAATCTTCACAATTCAGAAAGACACTTAATTACAACTAAAAGTATAGTATTTTTTTTTTTCCTTTTGTGTATATGATTACAAATTGGATTGTTTATAATTATGAAATAGCTGTAAGAATTAACATAAGGGCAACAATTGGGAAGGAATTATGAATTGAAGAATAGACAAGCTGACTCAAAGACTTTAGCTAAATAAAAATTTAAGATAAATGTCGTCACTTGGAAATATGCAGAAGAACCTGACTCAAAACATTTTACTGCAAAATTCTAGCACTGATATTTAAGCTGTGAAAAACTGTTTTCTTCAAATACCCATTTTTCCATAAAGATGTGTTAAAACTGGACCTATAGTGAGATCTAACCTGCTAGAACGGTCTTTAATACCAGGCTGTGAAGAGTTATTGTAAAAAAGATGAATGCATTTTCCACACAAGGTCTTTTTTTTCCCCAGAAGAATTGTTCTCATTTGTAGCTTTTAAAGTTTCCATCTAAAATGGGCATTACTTCCAGAAATGTCTTCATTCACAGAAAAACATCAATGTAATATTCTCCAGATCTGTGATGAAGTGCTTTAATGATGCAAGGGAAAATGGATTAACTGGAATTGCGGAGCCATAGCATCATTTTAAATATTTTCATATTGATTTTGTGATGTTGAATACTTGGATAACTATTTCTTTTACTTTCTCCCATTTATACTGCTAGAAGGTGGAAAGAAACAATGTAGTTCTTCAGATGTTTTTGCTATGGATAAAAATGCCAAGACGTCATTAGCGGCTCAAAAGTGATGAGACAAATTTAGAGTTTCCCATCTATACTAAACCTGTTTCGCTTACCTAAAACTCCTCTTGAATGATTTATAAAATGTCTTGCCTCATCTTACTTATGCAGTCTTAACCATCGTTCGTATTCTATTAAAGGTTTTCCCTGCTTCACCTGAAGCATCAAAATCTGCTCTTTTTCACTTAGTCACGTTCTGAAAATTGCGTCATCTTCTTTCCAGGAGGCAAACACCTCACCTTCTCCACACCAGTCTGGATGTTCATATCACTCAGGGCTGCAGTCGAAGTGTTGTGTTATTGGTCCAAGGTTTGTGGGTGTGTTTTATGCAGTGGTCGGATATCATAGCAGGTAATTCACAGACACTATTCCTTTCTGTTTTAGATTTTCACTTTAGCTGTTTCTGTTGTTATTGAACACTGAAAAATAGCCATTATGTGACTTAAAAGCTGTTTTTTCTCTGTGTGTGACAAATAAAACGACAACAAAAAACTGTCATAATGGTAACTCCAGCTCAGTAAAACCGCTGTTGTCTTTCTGACAAAAGGCCGCACATCATCACATTACAGCATTAGCCGCTATCCAAAGCCATGTTACCTCAAAACATCCTGCTAATCTGCCTTTTTCAGCCTGTGTCCATCTCTGCCATGATTCATCACAGTTATGAGTCCCCAGTACCACAGTGGGCGGGAACCATTAGGTGGAATGGATGCGGGAGCAGTGCCAGTCAGGGGCTGCCATATGAGCCTGCCTCTCCTGCTTCCTCATCCAGCTTGGTGCCCTTTAATGGGCACTTAATATGGCTGACAAATTTACAAGGCATTTAAAAATGACCCAGTCAGCCAGTGGGCCGAGGGAAGAAGAGGAGGAGGGAATGAGAAAGAGGAAAATGTGTCCAATCTCATTTTCTCTTGCCGACCAGAGCAATAAACATGCTGGATATATATCAGAGCTGGTCCAGGGGATGTGCAGGGTGTGTGTGTGTGTGTGTGTTGGGTTTACACACTCTGTCTGGTTGTACAAATAATTCACCCTGAACACCTGTCGACATGAGTCACAACACCAGAGAATTCCTGCAATTGAGCACATCCTACTAATTGGTGGCAGCCTGCCAGACGTCCTTTTCTTCCTCTCACTCTCTTCTCGTCTTTCTTTGACACTCTTCCTTCACACGCATTTATTCCCTACGTCTCATTCACGTCCCACCCCCACTCCAACGCCCCCTCTCCCTTATTTTTCCCTCTGTCGTCTATTTTAACAACATTTGCGGATGAATGATTTAATGCTGGTTATCAAACCCCATCTTTGTAATCGCGTCTCTAATTATGCTTAATTAAAACAGTCTAATGGCTGCTGCTGAGTTGTTTTTTGAGCGCGTCTTTTCTCTCCTTAGAGTTCCTCCCCTGACTTAGCAGTCTGTGTTCTCACTCAACACCTCTGACAACCAATCAACTCCAAATCCTCTACCCAGCTCTTGTCAGGTCGTTAATTACGCTCCCGAAGTGCCTAATGATTAAGATAACGCCGCAATCTAATAGCGAACAGGCTCTTTCCTCCCTCTTCTTTTTACAGCTTTCGATTATAGCACCCTCGAGGTGTTACTCCATCTTGATGAAATGCAGACAATTGACAAATCAGCTGCTGCGAGCCAAGCCTTATTACCTTCTCTGCATATTCATGAGTTGTTCGAGAAAGAGATGGATGATTTTTAATCAAAGTCGCAGACAAGGATGGTGGGTAAGCAGAAGCCCGACAACACTGCTAACCAAACCTCCCCCCCTCCATCCACCCAGTCCATCAGCACCTTGCAGTGAATAAGATGCATCATTCATAGGATTTAGCTCACGTTTGCATAGATGCAGCTGTCAGCAGAAGAAGTGTGTGTGCGTGCGTGCGTGCGTGCGTGCGTATGTGCATGCATGCGAGTGTGTGTGTGTTGTAGTAAGGGCTGCTTCAAGGGGCCTTGGACAAATAGAGGTGCCACATGGTCAGACCAGATGTTCCGGTTCCTTATGTGCACGGCTCATCAAAAACGGCAACCAGTGCCACCATTGGGCCGCCACTATCTGGTAAGGCCAGTCAGCCCATCTGCTTTCTGTATTCTACACCCAGTGCATTGTGGGTATTTCTCGGGTGCACTTTGTGATTTCCAGCTTGCTGTTTCGGGGTGGGGGTGGAGGATGGGGGGTAAAAAAGAGGGAGCGTTGCTGTCGGCATCAACAGATCCAGATGTCGGCTCATCGGGGATCTTGTGCAGTTTCAAAATATGGAATTAGTTTTTTTCATATTTCCAAAGTATGGACAGAAAAATAGGAAAATAAACGTGCAGCAACTTTTTCAGATTTTATTATTCACATATTAGAAGTAATAAAAGTCGATCAAAATACACTGAGCATAGTTTTCCTTAAGATCACAAAGGATGTAAACATTTATTTTAATACAAAACATTAGCTTTACCATTTTCACATGCCTTTCGCTCTGTTGAATATCTGGAAATGGTTTCAGTGGAGCACAAAAAAGGGCAGCCTAAGCATGTAATCTATGCCTGCTGTGTCTGGATTTGGAAATGACATCTGTTAGCTTGGGGCAGGATTGGTCGTTTCATTTGGTCTTGCACGTCTCCGTTTCTTTTTTTTTTCACACATCAACTCAAATGATGCTCAACAAACAGGAAGAGTCTGTGTTAAAAGGTGCAATGTTCTTAAATGTAGCTGCAAAAAGTGTTTAAATGCAAATCCAACAAAAGTGAGATGCATACAAAAAATTTAAAGAAATGTCTCAAAATACTTAGGTCAAACTCTATATTTCTGCTGTAAATCTACTTTTTTACTCTTTTAGACTCCTAAAATTTACACTTAAAACTGTGATCATTATAATGTGCTTGAAAATTCAGCAAAATATGTGACATGAGTTGATGTTAAAACTGGTTTAATAAAGAGCCTTAGCATAACTATTATTTTCAGCATCACCTTCCTTATGCTCCAACATAAACGACTTTATGTCTAGACATTAAAACATCTGAAGAACATGCACCATAATTAGATTAAAAACATTAGAGAACACAATTCACTTGAAAACTGATCTAATGTTTGAAATAATAAAGCATTTCTAATTCATAGATGTGGAAATGTAATTGAGCCAGTGTGGGAAAATAATTCAAAAGAAATCAGTTATTAATTTTTATTTGTATTTTAGTCCATTTTCTGTTTGCTTTTTTCCCTCTGTGAGAACACATTCATGTATTTTTCCTTGATAACTCATCCTCCTCTTGTTTTTATCTTATTCTCTGTCTAGATACAACATAAACTTGAGCATATCTTTGGTAAAAGTATTGATTCCTATATTTTGCTATTATACGTTTCCCACCCGGCCAACATACAATGTAATGAATCTGTTGTTTATTACTTTTTTATTCTGTCCCTTTCACTTTAAAACTTAATTAGAATATTCTGGAACAAGGTTATTAGAAGGTCCACAAAGATACTGTTAAAATAGTCGAAAGTACATATATAATACACCCACAACCCAGAAACTCTCATATTCAAGTTTCAGATTTTTTTTCCATTTCATGCAAAACAATAAACATATGGAAATAAAATCTAATTTTAAATTATATGTGATTGTGTAAATACTTAAACAGGAAAGGCCTGGCTGCTGTTATTCTTTGGCTGTTTTCAAGTATCTTAAAAAATCACTTGTTTTCAGTGGCTTTTGACACTGAGCATGTTGGTTTATCGTTTCTGTTTTTATTTCACTGCAGTCTTTGTGTCTTTGACCTGCTGTTGTTGCTTGCGGACAGTATAACTCTGGTAGGAGGAAAATGGTTTGTAAAAGAAAGAAACTAAAGGAAAACTAGTGGTGTTTGCTGTGCCGTTTAAAATTCTACAGGGAAGCAGGTCTAAGCTGTAGTTTGTGCTTCATTACTGACGATTTGTTGTTAAAGTATTGATGTTTTTAAAGCAGAGAAGTTATGCTAGTAGACTGAAACTCAGCAGCAGCAAGATGAGGTTAAACCTAGAGACTGTAAAACTCAACAACAGCAGCAACAACAAAGCAAACTCACAACTTTACTACAACTCCACTGCACTCTGTGAGCTTCACCATGTCAGCAACTACAAACTTCAAAGACTGTTTGGCGTTGTGCATCAGCTGAGATCATGCTGAAATCAACTAAACATTTTTTGTCTTAATATATTTTTCCTTTTTCCTACATTAGTTCATCTATTTCTATCTTTCTGTATCGGCTCTGTCTCCTCAAACCCCCTCTGGTTCTGCGCCACTGTGCGTTTCATGCGCTGCATACCCACTTTTTGGGCCACTGACTCAGCTTCTGCTCAAGGTTTCTTCCTGTTAAAAGGGATTTTTTCCTCTCCACTGTCAGTACATGGATGCTCAGCTGAAAGTGATGGTCTGCTGCTTATCCAGGGAGAGTGAATGTTATAAGTAACTGACTCAATGTAATCTGCTGGGTTTCCTCAAATAGAAAACTTTTTACACTAATTTGAATAGATAACTGAGAACTAGGATCAGTTAGAAAATATGTGTGAAGGAATTTTTTGCCAAGTACCTTGAGATGACATTTGTTGTGACTTGACGCTACTAAATTGGATGAAATAATATTTTATTTCTAAGCAATCCAGGGTTTAAGAAATACATGATTGTGGTATATAAAGCTTTGGGCCAAATGCAAAATGAATAAGTCAGAAATGACCTGCCTTCACTTACAGATGAGCCTCTTTGATTTTCTCTGTGTTTATATGAATACCTCATGTATCTAAACACATTTACACTGATGACAGGAGGATGGAAGTAAGAGAGAGCAGAAAATGTTAAAAGAAAAAAACGCCTGCTGACGTGCAAGACTGCGATCTAAACTATTTACTGCTGTATTTTCACACAGCAGGAGGTATATTATATTTCTCTGCTGTCTATCTGGCTACTGATTACTAAATCTCTTCAAGAAGTCCACAACAAATGATTTCCCATATGTCACTTTCACTACGTTTCAACAAGGCAGACAAATGTCATTTGCAGTTCAACCTTTTATGACCTACAGCTGGATCACCTCTTCCAGGGCATTTTTCACAAATCAAAACTTGGGCTGAAATCAGCCAAGGTAAGAAAAAAAAATGAACGTGTGCAGCCAAGTGTGGAATCAAAGCAAATGGAGCATAATATCATCTCAATGGTATAATTATGCTTTTTATTTGCTTTTTAAATCTGTTTATCTAAGCTAGCCAAAACAATAATGGGGAGAAAAGCTATTAATTCATTCCATCTGAAAAGCTAATGGCATGAGTTGTGCCTCACTGCTTCAGAGAAAACATGAATTTAGTGACCTGAGATTACTTCATACCCCGCCGTCTGAAGCTCATTCAGTCCTCCCCTTCCTAAGAGATGAAAGCAGGCTCTTCACACAGATGAGGTATGTTTTTATAGTTCAGTAACCCCAAAAACGGCAAATTATCCCAGCTTCATGCTTTGTGAAAGGTTTAGATTCTGAGTATGCAAAGGAGGAGAAAAATAATTTCAAATCAAAGCTAAACGACTCCACCAGATCGTCTCTAACTGTACGTCTGAAACGTGTGCTCACCTGTAATGTCGGAGCCCCTCGTGATAAAGCAGGGCTCCACAGGAAATCGGCTGTATGCAGTGCGATTAATCCCGCACCGTGTTTCTTCCTTTTGTCAGAGCTCGTGTGTTTGAACAGAGCTGTTTTCTTCTCTGTGTTTGCTCATTTAGGAGCAAACATTTGCCCAAGCTCGCTGCTGCTGCCTCAAACAAGCTCTCCTAGGAAGTGTTATTAATAGGATAATTAAGCAGATGGTAATGAGCTGGATTATGCCTAATTATGACAAGATTTGTTTTGGCATTTTGTCTTGTGAGGAGCCAGTGAAGTGGCAAACTCTACCTTGTAGTTCATTATATTGATGTTTATGCACCTGAGTGCATGGGACAGGCAACAGGGACATAGTTGGGAAGCCGGGCACAGCAAGTTGGCACCTGTGCCGGTGGAGATAGCTGGAAAGCAGACACCACTGCTGTCTGGATGCCTTCTTAACCCGCTGGCTGTGCTGCGGTTGTTGACTCCCGAGGTGCTGCTCAGGTAGGAGACCCCTAAACGCCAAGTGCTAACCTGGAGCTGTTTAATTTTCTTTGCAGTCATGTTTGGGACTTTGGATATTTTTCAGAGGAAGATGCACAAGCAGCTACAGTGACCTCCTGTAGGATCTGATCGTGTTTGTTTACGTCTTTTAAACTTATATTTCTATGCCCATCTACAGAGTTTTGGGGATTTTTTTAACCCTGGTGGGTCTGGTAATGTTTTCTTTCATGATAATAAGCATATAATACTTACCCTCCATATTTCTGAAGGGAGCATGTTCCTCTCATGATGATTTGTGTGATTGGAAGCATTTATAAAGTATGTATGTCATTCCACTGCTCTTCATTGGTGTGCACAACACTCTAGCTGCTGCAGTTGGGGTGACATAGGAGTTTCTTGCAATGACTGCCCATAGGTCACATGTTAGATCTATTGCATTAATTTGTCTTATCATTGTTTAGGGATTGCTCTGCTCTCACCTCCTTGATCTTTCCAAATGCAAAAGTCAAAGTCCCAGGAAATTCACAGTGAAAGTTGTAATAACCTTTTCAAAAAGCTTTTACATCGTTTACTCGGTGATGCTCTGGTTGATGTTAACTTGTATGATCAGCTGTTTCAGCAGATGAGACATCATAAAATGGTTTATTATGTTTCAAAATAGTTACTTTTTTAACAGCCTATCTATGCTGTGGCTCTTGAGTGAGATTTATTTTCCTTTAGTGCCCAGGGTGCAGGATATACAGCTTACTCAGGTTTTGGACATTTGTTATTAAATTCTAAACTGTCCAAATGTGCATCTCAATAACTTGAATGATGTAGCTCTCTCTCCACCCCTGAAACTAAACCCCTACATACAACTATATTTGAAGCAGGCACTTGTATTAAAATCATAACTAACACAGCAGCAATATTTATGAACACCTGCACAAACTGCAGCAGTGATGGCTCTTAGGAAGAATGTCCATACTAAGCAATACTAAATATTTTCTTTTTAGGGGGTGGAGGATGCTGTGCATCTGACAGGATTGTATTTCATAATGAAATACCAAAGTGACAGACTAACTCACTGCTACCCAAATAACGCCATGATTAGTAACGATTATTTAAAAGAAGGACAAGGTGCCAAATTTAGGAAAGCTCGTATCGGTGAAGGAAAATAATTTATTTGAAGCGTCTCGGCAAACTGCATCCGTACTAGAGGACAGTCTCAAAGGCTTTGACTGTAATTCTCATCCTCTAATCTCCTGGGATGAGCCGAATCACCTTCAGGCTTTTTTTCGTTTTGTTCCCCTGATGGAAAAGCGGGATGACATCTTGGTCAGGATATTACAGATGGGAAACCACTACTTAGCGCAAATCATATTTGATAAACAAATCTTAATCTCTTTTTCATGGGTTTTTTTTTATGTTCTCAAATAGCCACACTAGTATCAGAATGACAGCGCAGTCAATCATATTTAGCAGAGCTGAGTGTCTTAATTCATTTTGGAATGGTTGGAGCTTAAGAAGACCTGTGTAGGATTCCTGAAACGATGGCAAAAAGCAAGAAGAAAAAAGACTTAATGCATTTGCATTTACAACCCAGATAACAGCCCTCTCTCATACACACAAACACTCGCATACTGTACATTCTGCAACTGTGCACGTCTTCTATTAAAGTGCTCCTGCAGCTCTCGATAAGAAAGCTAAGTCTGGGATTTAGAGCTTTAGCTTATCATCATCTTTATGAAGCTTTCTCTGCAAAGTGCAGTAAGCGTGGACCCAGCAATCTGCATAGAATTTAAAGAGCGGGGCGGGGGAGAGGAGATTGAGCCGGGCATGATTCACTGTGGAGTTTGGTTGTTTTAGGGGAGGGGAGGAGAGGAGAGGAGGGTGGAGGGGGAAGAGCGACGATAAATGCATTAATCTACAGACCCGTCTGTTCGGAAGCAGGTGGATTTACATTCCTCTGAAATCAAACCTTCCACGGTGGGTGAAATCTGGCCTGCTGCGGCGGTATTTATGAACCAGTGAGCATAGTCTGAGTGAAAGTGTGTGTGCAAGTGGAAGACAGCTTCATATGGCACACAATGCACAGTTAATTCCTCAACACTCTCAGACAGAGAGAGCGCGGTTGTGAAACGTCGCACTTTTCATTTACTCTGGAAGGGGAAGAAAAAAAGGAATAGCAAAAAGATGAGATTATGGAAAAAGCTCATTTCCTGCTAAACTTGGACTCTGGCTTCCCAAATAAAATTGCTTTTATTCTTCACAACATGTGTTCCCAGAGATTAAGGTCCTGTAATCTTGCGAAGGCTTAATAAGACTCAGAGTGCGGAGTGGAGGCTAAAACAGAAAATGTGGAACGAGCCTCGCTTAGCTCAGTTCTACCCAATGACTTTAATCCTGTTTATTAAATTATAAAGAACCTTAAAGGATAAAGATAAAGAATATTGAGTCGTGGATTTAAATGATTCAGGGTTATTTTTTTCCTTCCTGCACTGTCTCAGTGTTTGTTATTTGATAGTGCTGGATCATGTTGAAAGATGGCAGCAGGGAGAAGCTGTGACAGACTTTATTTTTGCGAGCGGAGCGCTCTCCTCTCTTAGCAGAAACCTTCATTAAGCACAGGCTCAGCCTTGGCCCCGACTGTGGGGTATTAAAGTGTAAAGTGTTTTCCCACATTCCACTAATCCTGAGTGTCACTGATCCCTGTGACAACTTTTAAACAGAGACATGAGACAAATCTAATTCAAAGTCTCTGCAGAGATTTGTATGTATTTTTTTTTTTTTTTTTGCTGGAATTTTTGCTGCATAACTTTACATTTTTATCCTTAATCATTGAAGTTGTGATCCTGGTTATTGTTTGTGCAGATGTCATTTTAAACATGTTTACAGAAGATGAGCAAAACTGTAAGCAGATTACCTTTACATTGGAAGATTTAATGGTCAGAAGAGGGGAGTCTAGGCAAGCTGTGTGGACCTGTGAACTTACAACTAAGAGGTTCTGCTGAGATATCAGACTAAGAGGATTGTGGGTCACTAATCCAAATCAAAAGACATACCATGTGAATTATATTACATTCTGAGACAGATTATTTTATCCCCAGATTAGGGATTGATTCCAGCCAAATCTTCTCATTTCTTGCATGATGAGGAGAGGAATATTCAGAGAAGCATCTGAGGTTGTCACAGTTTTTGTCTGTGCTGCTCTACTCAGTGTTGCGTGTTTTCATTTTATGTCCTAAAGGAAAGTTTTAATTTTCCAAAAATAACAATTTCCTTCCAGTTGATTTAACGTATAATATCATATAATGACAATTTAAGTTAAAAATGTAAATGTAATTTTAAAAAATGAAGAAATTATACCAAACTATTGCTGCTTGAAGATGGGGAAAAAATCTGCTAAAAGCTGCTTTAACATTAAAAAAAATCATCAAAATACCAATTCTAATAGTTGAAGATATTGTAAAATATTTTAAACGAAGGGCGATTTTATCTTTGACTTTTGACCACAAGAGTTAACATAGTTAATTACCATTTAGTACCATCAAATTAGTAATTACTGAGCTCACAGTGTAATAGGAAATACATTACTGAGAAAATAAATATTATTTTCTGGAGATTGGTAATTAAAGTTCCTAGCCTTTTGTTTCCAATAAGTCCCTTTTTAAGAGATTTAATTCACTTCTCCAAAAGGACAGCTGAGATACTTTACCCCGCAGAGATGTACGGTTACGGGGGGAAAGAAGACTAGGATTCAGCTTTAATGTCTGAAAAGTAGACAAATTTATGTGCATGTATCACTGGGTGTCAACGGCCAGCGAGTGGTTAATGATACCGTATGTTTTATCATTACTTTAAGGTGACTTAAAGAAAACAGAAGAGAACCAAGGACCAACCCTTGAGGTACACCACACCAAGGAGGTAGTTATTAAAAGTAATCCCAAAAGGTTCTGTTTGCATTTTAGTGAGCTCTGCAGTCAACGTCATGGAGGGAGCTGATATTAATTCATTGAAGTATAAAGTTTATGCAAGTCTAAAACTATTAAAATGAGCTCTAATCTCTGCTGACGTAAAACAGCTTCACAAAACCAAAGGGTGACATCATCCAGCATTTTATGCCTGAGTCACAGATCAATTTATCTTTTTAATTTTACTTACTATTGGTTGAAGAGAGGAGGTAATCCTCTGTTTGATTTACTGTCTCTCACTATCTAGAGAAGTGGAGTCTGCAAGTAAGTGGAAAATGTGTGTGTGTGCAGCAAGTTGTTGGAGATATTCTACCACAGCGTTGTTGCCGGTGCCATTTTCTTTGCTGTTGTGTGTTGGGGAAGCAGCATCAGA
>CAEGAF010084236.1:0-28625 GCA_903067075.1 Micropoecilia bifurca | reverse complement strand
CCCCCCCCCGCCCCCCCCCCCCCCCCCCCCCCCCCCCCCCCCCCCCCCCCCCCCCCCCCCCCCCCCCCCCCCCCCCGAGCGGACTGTAATCTATAAGTCGGCCCAGAAAATATTTGAGAACCACTGAATTAGTTAGTTAGTTAGTGTACGTTTCCACAGCAAGGCAGTGTGTGAAGCAGTAAGTAGAGGAGGGGCAAAGTTAAAGTACAGTATGCTCCATAAAGTGCAATGACCAAACCACAATGGATCTAAACAGTCTGTACTAGAACCACCATGACCCCTTAAGATGAGAAACCTCTATGCACCGTTTTGTTGACAAAGTGAGGACCTTCTATTCTTGCTATTAGACCTGTGGTCATGATTCTTTAATTGAACTCTTTAAGCCCTCATATTAATGAGATTGAGTTTTGCCTTTTCAACTCTGCATACATTTTACAGCCATGACGAAGGTCTGAGTAAAAGTGGCTGTGTGTTTGGAGTCATCTCCCAGAACTTTGACACAGTGGGAAGCAGCTCCTGTAATTCATTGACTCTGTAGTTTCAAGTGTCGTTAAGCAACACAGGTTATGTATCCACAAGTCTTCTGCACGTTTCTCATTAATGTTCCTGTTAAAAACACCCAGAAGGTTTAAAATGGAGCAGGAGACGCCATGACTCGCTCAAGTCTGATTCTGTCTGTTTAAACGTCGTCTGATGAATTTTATTGACATTTCTCGACTAAAAAACTCATCCAGTTTTCATTCTGGTTGTTATACAGGACACAATGAAGAAAGATTATTCCACAGAGCAGAGCAGGAATCGACGGACATCTTTTGAAGTGGGCAGAACAAACAGTAACCGTGACTTTACAGTCTGACACTTTCCGTTTTGTCCCTTCAGATCTGCTCTCCTCCCATTGTCTCGCTTGCATCCTGTGTTTTTCTTGCACAGTTCTTTGAGTCTCCGAGGCTCATTAGCTAGAATGTCATATAACTCTCCCTCTTTCTCTTTGCATCTTCTTGCAAACTTTACACCTCAGACAGATGATGGTGTCCGATGGAGAACTGGATCTGAATTTGGCGGCCCAGATCACACTGATGTTCCTAGCAGCAGGGTGTCCCACCCCTCCCTGTTTGGAAAATACCAGCCCAGCCTGCAGACTCTCAAGCCGTTCCGCTGGTCTTCCCCACAGTCAGTTTCACTGGCAGCATGAAGCGCTTTACTGGGTGTATTCCACTGGGTGTAGATGCGACTGACTTTAAACCAAATGCATGTTATACTTCCATTTCATAATCATGGAGCTCTTTGGATCAGTCCAACATAAAAATCCCAATACAACACATTGAAGTCAGTGGCTGTAAAGAGTGATGAAAATTTGTTCAAGTAAGACCCATGTATTTGGATATTTAAATGCCATTCCCTCTGTGCAGATCCCACCCTGTGGACAATGCAGGCTTCTTGTCGTTTGCCACCTTTATCTGGATGACTCCCATGATGTGGGCCATTTTCAGGAACAGGCTGGACTTGTCCTCTCTTAGCCTCTCCCCATTTGACGTAGCTGACACCAGCGGAGAGAGGTGAGTGGCTTTTCCTTTTTCTTATGTATGTTTATGATACTAGATGCTCTTATAACATGGATTGTAGTAAAAAAGCGCCTTAGACAGGTTGCTAAGCTTTGAAACTGGAGGTTTTGTCTTGAGTCCAGTACTGAAGGCACCCTCAAAAGGATGGATGCTAGGGGAAAAAAGGTTTACTTCCTGCTCTTGCATCGTATTGTGACCTTGAATCTCACTGTAATCAGTAAATAATCTCACCTGTGTGGCCAAAGCCAGTTCCTTTGACCAGGAGGTCACCTCATCTCCACTTCTGTTGGCTGTGAAATACTGGCAACACGTCCTTTTAGGTAGACTAGAGGATCACCAGCTATATTTATGAAGTTTACAAAGTGCTAAATATAAAAGTGCAAAAAGAAGAAAAATATTTAAAATTGTTGGTGATATAGTATATAAGTAAGATTGCCCTCATTTTAAGGCTAATGGCCTATTAAACAGTTTTTGCTGGAAGTTGATGGTGATGCAGTGGGAAACCAGCCAAAAATATTACTGTGTTGTAGGTTACAGAGACTCTGGGAGGAGGAGGTGGTGAAGAAAGGTCTGGAGAAGGCATCCCTGGTCAAAGCTGTTCTCCGCTTTCAGAGAACGAGGCTCATTCTGTCCATCATCATCGGCACCTTCGCCATGGGAGCAGCTTTTGTTGGTCCAGTGAGTTTAAGAGCCTTTTGACCTCGTTGTATGTTACAAGTAGAACAAATACAAATATCACACAATATGAGTTTCTAAAACCTTGTTGATATTCCAGTAATACAAAGAAAACATGATTTTGCCATTGTGGTGTTTCCATTGAGTAAAATTACATGTTTTAATGACTTGTTCATCTGACAAGTCATTAAAAAACATGGCGTGCCTTCATTCTCCTACCATTTCCTGTCGACTTCTATGTCTTTTCCGCCTGACTGTTGATCACGTGACTTGTGTGATGTGGCAAAAGTGTTTCCATTGCAGTTTTGCAAAATTCACAAATTTATATGGCTGAAAAATCACCTCATTCCAGCACAAATACCTTTTGTAAAAAAAACATGAGCTTTTTTGTCAGAACGATAATTTCCATTAAGTGCATCTATTTTCCTAATTCCAATTTGCGCAATTTTAGCAAGATCAATGAAACTGACCTTGATAATGAAAGACTTTTACATTGATGGGAGGGGCTTCTTCTGAGATTCTCTTTTATGTTTAAATAAAATTAAACCTGAAATTAATTACACTGCCTTGTAAAAGCTTTCACACATCTGTTTTGTCACATTGGAAATACAAAGATCAATATGTTGCTTGTGGTAGGCAAATACAGTAGTGCATAATTGCAAAGCGGAAGGAAAATTCCATCTATTTTTCAAAGTTTGTCTTTACAAATAACTGCTTAGCAAATCTACGGACTCACATTTTTGCGCACATTTCTTTGCAAAATAGCTCAAGTTCATTTAAATTAAATGGAGAGCACATGTCAGCATTAATTGTCATATTTAGGTATGTGTTTTAATTAGATTTAGGTCTGGACTTTGACTAGGCCATTCTAAAACATAGGTATTCTTTGATTTTCATTCCAAACATACTCTATTTGTATGTTTATGGTGCAAAAACACAAAATCTTACCAAGTGTTTATATTTAGATTCTTGTGCAAATATCTTACTGCACTTTAAATTAAATAGGTTCCATTAGAAGATTTCTTTCAACCAAAACACAGGAAAAATGTCGTGTTATAAGTGAAATAATCTGCCAGGAGCACTAGCATTTTTCAATATTCAAGAGTTATGTACTGAAAACAAGTTCCTGTATCTTGCTGAAAAGTAAGTTATGAGTTCTTTTTTACTCAGATATTCAAACTAGAAACTAGAACAAAACTACTTGTTTTGCAGTATGTTTGATATGTTCAGAGTGATATACGATGTGTAACTTTATTAAAAATCAACAAAACAATTAATGAACCAACAATAATAGTCATTATAAGTTCAACAAGGTGTTGCGCAATTCTGTGCATTTGGGTTCCATTACCAAAATAACTAAGAGCAGAAGTTTAAAATTAACGCTGTGTTCATGAGAGGCTTATTAACAATCGCAAAATATCACGCCAGAAAACCTAATCTCCGAACTGACTTTCTGTTCTGTTTTTATCTTTATCTCTTGTGGGATGTCTGCACGCAGGTGGTGGCCATATATATATATATATATATATATATATATATATATATGCCCTTTTGGGCTAAAACAGTCTCCGCCAAATCCAATACTGGTTGGATTTGGCGGAGACTGTTTTATGTTTTATGCGTAATAGTCCTTTCATAGTCCTTTCCCACATAGTCCTTTCCCACGTCTGATGGCAGCTTCTTCTCCCTCAGCTCCATCAGAACCGTGTGTGTATGTGCAAGTAAAAGGCTCGCTACCTTTCTATGTATATGTATGTGTGTGTATAAAGTTTATTTATTAATATTTTGTCACAGTACCCCCAAGAATTTAAAACTACTTTCACCCCTGCTCACCACACATTCGTCTCTGGAACTTGACGTTTCCTTGCAACATGCCTGTCTTACTACGTCTCGACATCTTCCTGTCCCCCCTCAGGGCATCCTGGTTAACGAAATCCTGACCTACATAGAAAGCCCAGAGAAGTCCACAGTGGCCCACGGCGTCGGCCTGGCCGTGGCTCTGTTCTGCACCGAGTTCCTCAAGGCTTTCTTCATCTCCCTGATGTGGGCGGTCAACCTACGGACGGCCGCCAGACTGAAAGGAGCCTTCTCCTCTATAGCCTTTCAGAAAGTCATTTCTCTGAGGGTGCACAGTGGCATTTCAATGGGAGAGGTAAAGCATGATGCAACCACCAGACGCTGCAGTAATTACGAAGGATTTGAAATCTGTTCGCTGTCTCTCCTGTCAGATGATAAACGTCCTGACCAGCGACGGCCACCGGTTGTTTGAGGCGGTGCTGTTTGGGAGCTTTGCGATGTGCACCCCGGTGATCTTCATCGCATGCATTGTGTTAGCCTGCTTCGTTCTGGGTTACACTGCACTGACAGGGGTCTGCATCTACATCATCTTCGTCCCCTTACAGGTCAGCAGCTCCCATCACAACCCCGTCATAGTTAGTTTTATCTGACTGAGCATAATAAGCAATAGTAAGGACAAAGTGCATCCCTTAAAGGATGATTTTAGATAAAAGGTAAAGAAAGAAATTGGATGTCAATCTAATTTTCCAGAATGTGTTTCAACCAATAGAAAGTAGCCATATGCATAGCACTACTGAACATATTCTTGCTCAAGTAAGAGTTAAAAGTAGCGACTTAAGTATATTTAATATTTAAACATGACATCATCAGACGGACCGAAATACAAAGTTATGTGGAAAATATTTGTATTTTATCATTGAATCGATCAAGTTTATTTGAATAACACGTTTCAGCACTTCAAAGTGCTTTACATCATAAAAACACAAAAAGTCATAGAAAACACAGCCAATAATTGAAGCATTAGATTTTGTCAAGTGCCGTTTTAAAGAACAAAATTAAACTAATTCACATAAATAACATAATTCCAAAATCACAAAATAAGGCAAATGAACATTCTTTATTCCCAAATTAATTTCTTTCTATGTAAAACTGACAAACCTTTAACAAAAACATCAAGATTGAGTCAGGTGAATCCTTGGTTAAAACAAGCTTGCTTTTCATTCAGTGATGTTGCTCACAGTGCGTAGAGCAGTGGTCCCCAAACCCCGGTCCGTGGACCGGTACCTGTCCGTGGACCAATTGGTACCGGGCCGCGCAATAAATAGTTAAATATTTCCGTTTTATGTGTTATTTAAGTCTGAAGGATCTTTTATTTTGAAAATCCTTTAACCGGATTCTCTCGGTTACTTGCGCGCTAACACTGAGACACAAGCAGCAAAATGAGTAAGAAACAGATCAGATGCCTTTGGAAAGTGTCTTACGGATCAAGTGCAGAATCCCCCCCACTCCCTCCCTCTCAACAGAATTTTCCTACTCTTCACTGATCACCCCTCCCCCCACACACACCCCGGTCCGCAGCAGAATTGTCTGAGTCTTGACCGGTCCGCGGCAATAAAAAGGTTGGGGACCACTGGCGTAGAGTACAGAAATGTTTACTCTAGTAAGAGTAGCAAAACTGCATAATAAAATTACTTAAGTAAAAGTACAGTACAAATACTCCTAAAATCAAATTTCTTTTACAGTTTTTCCTGGCAAAGCTCATTAACAAGTTCAGATGGAAAGCCATGCAGCTGACAGACGGCCGCGTCCGAACCATGAACGAGATCCTGAACAGCATCAAGCTCATCAAGATGTACGCCTGGGAGGAGTCCTTTGAGAAGAAGATAGCAGGTGAGTCAGGCATTTGGATACAGAGTCTCACAAAACTGTTTTTATTACACATTGACTTTTTATGCATTCTGACTTCAGCGTAATCTTATTTAGGCTTTTTTGCAATAAAACATAAATCACCCTAAAGCAGGACTGTGATCATGAAATGGATCAAAAATGTCACAATTTATTTATTCTTTACTGAGTCAAACTGTTGCTAATTCTAACCTATAAACCTTAGAACAAAGAGTCTCCATTTTAACTAAGCTCAAGCCACACACAGATGGACTGTATTTACTGACGAGATGGTGTAAGGATTATTTTTATTTAGGGCCATCAGAGTAAAAGAGGTTGACTAGAAAGGCACAACACAATTTTCAGTTTTATTTGTAAAAAATTGCTACCATGTATGATTTTCTTTCTACTTATAATTCTCCCCACCTCCTAATGGCCATATTGTGGTACTACATGACAGAAATGTTATCTTCCTTCCAGGGTTAAGAAAAAAGGAAAAGAAGCAGGTTCGGTTGGTCAGCTACATCCAGAACATCAACATCAGCATCTCCAGCATCATCCCGACCGTCGCCACCGTTCTCACCTTCCTGGTTCACACTCTGCTGGGTTTGTCGCTCACCACGTCCGACGTAAGTCTTTCAGTGGGCAGCGCCGGGGGGTCCGTCATGTGAGGGGTCGTGAAATCAGCAGTTATCAAACGATTCATGTCTGCAAAGCAATTTTTATTTAGATTCGGTTTTAACCCTGCCAGGGGTCATATTGATTTTGTTTGTTATGTTCTCTAATATCAACAGGCCTTCACTACCATCGCCATATTCAACGCCATGAGGTTCTCCCTGGCTCTGCTGCCACTGTGTGTGAAGGCTCTTGCTGAAGCCGCTGTGTCCCTCAAGAGATTAAGGGTACAGTTTTAAACAGATGATTTCTTTTAAAAAGATGATTCTGCACAAATCAGTGAACTTCTGTGCTTTTTTATGTTAGTTTATCACATAAGATCCATGTAATTTAAAGGAAGTCAGTGATAGTATTAAGAGAAGAAAATATTCTAAAACTTTTAAAATACCTTTTGACTCGTTATATCCTCTCTATGCCCGGGTACAGAAAAATGCTGCGCGTAAGTCCAGAGATGACAGCGTCACAATAATCAACATTTATTCAAGACAGATGCAAACTATCACCAGAAAAGCACATCACAAAACATCAGAAAAGCTCAGAGCACAAACACATAAATTTACCTGAGAAGAAGAAAAAGACAAACAGAAAGCAAGAATGTTCTTTGAGAAATTGCAAGCGCAAAATCTTGATTTGTTACTCTGTGTGGAAAGTTTTATCTTCTTTTCTTTAAGTTATTCAAATAAGGTGTTTCTCTGCTCGACCAATTGGAAGCTGTCTCTGACCGTTTCTGAATATAGTACCGCCCTGAAACCTGTTCAGACGACCAAAGACAAGTTTCTCTTTTCGTTTGAAGAAGAGGAGCTGACTCCTAAATTCCTGCTGTTTTATGGCCTATGTTTTTTTTTAATTGTTATGGTGATAACAATTAAAAATGATGATAAATAAAACTATTTATTGTTTATTTTTTGTGGTAACTCTATGCCGCAGCATTCATCAAGTGTTTTTGGATTTATTTACTTAAACAGAACTATTTCTTGCACAAAAATTATTTGTAAATTAGTACCGTAAATCAAGATATTTGCACTAGAAATTAGACCAAAATATTTAGTAAGATTTTGTGTTTTTTGGGTTGCCATTTACTTAAAATGTTTGACTTATGTCACTAAGCTGCACACAGTAACTGCATTTAATCAAATTTACTGAAAGCTATTGCCAACAAACACTAGAGAAAATTATTTAAAAAAATTTAAAATAAACTTTTTCAATAGTTCCATAGATTTTGGCTTTTATTTAATTTCACAAAAATTTTTGAGACAACGATAAATCAAATTCTTTTCACTGTAAACATTTTTTTTACGATAAGCGATACGATAAATGCCCCTAATCCGAGGTACGGCTACTGTTTCAGAAAATCCTGCTGGTCCAGAATCCCGAGTCCTACCTGGAGCAGAGGAAAGACAACAACACCGCTGTAGAGATGAGAAACGCAACTCTGTCCTGGGCCAAAACTGCCAGTGGGCCGGACCTCCCCAATGGCCAGAACGGCCAGGTGAAGGACCACAAACAGGACGAGACGGGTCTGAGTGAGAACTTACCGACGCTGAAGAACATCTCCTTCACTCTGCCCAAGGTCTGCAGCGAATCCGGTGAGCTTGTTGTGGACCCCGCTGAAGAGCAACTAAAGGTCTCTGCTTTTGCTTCCTGCAGGGCAACCTGCTGGGCGTGTGCGGCAACGTGGGGAGCGGAAAGACGTCGCTCATTTCCAGCATTCTAGAACAGGTTGCTTTATCCTTTTTCTTTCTCAGAATTTCTACAGATTGTTTCCCATTTCTTTTCACTCCATCAGGCTTTCCCCTCTAGCTACCTAGGTTTTGTAGCTCCTGCAGTCTAAGTGATCTTCTGGTTTTCTTGCAGATGCACCTTCTTCGGGGCTCCATCACAGCTGACGGGACGTTCGCCTACGTTTCCCAGCAGGCCTGGATTTTCCACGGAACGGTTCAAGAAAATATTCTGATGGGGAAAGCTTTCAACCAGGCCAAGTAACTACACGTCTAGGGTTGGGCAGTCATCGTACCGTTTATCATTTATCGTGATGAAATTCTTTAACTTAGAGTTATCATTGTTGAGATATATTCCAATTAATTATGTTTAAAACCCTCCAAAACTCTCCATCTTGTCAGGATTGCTAGTTTTAAAATGTTCCCCACTGTTTGTTCAATGGGAGTATCAATGAATATCAATACATTTGAAAATATGATTAAAAGCGGTTATTGTTGAGCAGTTTAGTGATACAAATCGCTCTTGTTTAAGTGACTGGTGTGCAAAAGAAGTGCCTTATAAATGGGAATGTTTTTCAACGACAGTGTTTGTGCTTGAGGGTCCATAATTGCTGTATCATGCAGTCACAGCCACACATAGACCTAAAAACAAAGAAATAAATACAGTTTATTGTCACTTTTATTGTTGGACTGGTCCATATCGCTCAACCCTTCTACACTACCACTACTAGTTACAGAATAAACTGAGAGTGTTGTCTAATTATCAAATGATAATTAGATTATCAAATGATAATCTATGCTAGGTGTTCTGTGCTAACACAAACCAAACGGACAAGCTAACGTTTAGTTTTTTTACTCTAAACTCAGTCTGCTTTGGAGGTTAACTCTCATGAAAACTGTTTGACTGGGAGAAAGGGAAGTCTGATGTGTCACAGCGGTTAAACGAGGTCAGAGGTCATCCGTGTTATCTGATAGCTTTATGCTAGCATATGGCTGACTGCTGATCTGCATATAGTGACATCTTTATGGGGAGAGACTTGATGTAAGTTAAGATAAGAATTGTCTGTAAAAATGTACGAGATAAGCTGCAGGTGAATAATTCTTGGCATAAATTTGTTTATTGGTTTTAATGTCTATATTTCAAAGAAAGGCAGCTGTTATCACTGAGGCAGCATAAAGCCTGGCTAACATTCAGATATAAAATGATATAATGATGCTTTTCATTATTTGTTAGCATATTTCCCAATGTTTTTAAGATTGTTCCATTTTTTACAGAGCTGGGGAAAAGTATTTTCCCCATTACAGATTCATTTTGCTTTGGATTATCAAGCAAATTTTATATAAGCAAAAGATTAAACACAAAATCCAGTTTTCTGTTTGAAAATGTAACAGGAAGTTTCATTTTCCTGTTACAGAACTGGCTGTTTGGACCTACTCTTCATTGCAGAATTGTTCTACATTAGTCTAGTTGTAATGTACATTTAAACTCCTTCCAAAGAGTCTTAGCCGGATTCGACCCCAGAATTTGACTAGGCCATAATTCTCTTTTCTCAGGTGATATTTGCTAACATGTCTTGGATGATTTTCCTGATCCAAAGTAGCTTCAAACTATCACACCCCCACCATGTTTAAGTGCATTAATGTTACTCCAGATGTACTGTAAGTTACAGCTGTCGTGTGTGAGTTTCAGAGGTCTACAATGTTATTTTTATGAAAAACAATGACAGCCTGAGAAAATACAAAGTAGCATTGGGTTATCCTTGTCTGGTACTAAAATTTGTTTGATCTGAAACATAAAAGTGAAACAAAAAAGCTTAGAAGAATATCTGCATCTGGCAAAAACAGTTTTTTACAGTGCCAAACTAAAAGCCATCTTGCGTTTATGTTGTACAGATACGACCGGGTTTTGGATGTGTGCAGCCTCAGAGCTGACCTTAAGATACTTCCATATGGAGATCGGACTGAGGCAAGTGATCTCTTTAACCTTCTTTTGCCAGTGTTCCTGTTTTGGGTCTGGCCATAGATATACGAGTATCTACAGACACTCATTTTGAATCTGAACCTTACTGACAGGAATGTCAGGCTTATTGAAAGTATGTTCATTTCTATGCACTAAATACCTGGATGAATTTCTGCATCAATGTGGCATGAAGGGAGAACACAAGCTTTTGTGACCAGTTCCATGTTTGTGCGGACAGGAACCAAATCCTGCTGGAAGATTAAATCAGCATCTTCATCTCCACAGCTGCACCTTTTCTTTTTTTTCCTTCCACTTAACCTTTTGATGAAAAAAGCATTTAACTTTCTTGCAACATTCACATTTTCTGAGACACTAAACTTTGGGTGTTCATTATCCAGTTGTAATCATAAAAATGATAAGAAATTGAAGACTGAAATATTTCACTCTATGTGTAATGAATCTACGTAATATGGGAGTTTCACTTTCTGAAGTGAGAGACACAATACTGTTTGTGTGCGCAAAGTCCCATTTTCAGGTGGATTTTTTAAAACATTTATTGGGGAGAGATGTCTTGGTTCTGTTTTTTATTTTGTCAGATTGGAGAACGGGGGCTGAACCTGTCAGGAGGACAGAAGCAGAGGATCAGCCTGGCCAGGGCTGTCTATGCCAACAAAGACATCTTCCTGCTGGACGATCCGCTGTCTGCTGTCGATGCCCACGTGGGGAAACACATCTTTGAAGAATGCATAAAGAAAGAGCTTCAAGGAAAATCCATCATACTCGTCACACATCAACTCCAGGTAGAATCATACAAACCTTTTGCCGAGTAGGACAAAAACTGTCGAGCTGAAGGTCATTGAATTTAATGATGTACAGATTAAAAAAAATGTTCAGTGTTGAGAATATAAAAGGAAGGTAATTATAATAATAAAAATCACAATACACTAATTCTTGCTAATTTAATGACATTTTGTGTGTGTCAGTTTTGACCATCACAGCAAAAAAAAGGTTTGGACACCACTGACCTAAATGAAGTTGTGAAAAAGGCTATAAAAATATAAAATGCTTTCCAAGTATTACTTGCAACTCCACTCATTTTGTTTTCATGAATTAGAATGACCCAGTCAAAGTCCAGAAAGGTTCTAATTAGGTGATTGTTTTGGCGTGCGTGTGTCAGTATCTGGAGTTCTGTGATTACATCCTGGTTCTGGAAGAGGGCGAAGTGAGGGAGGCTGGGAATCACCAGGCACTGATGAAGGCCAATGGACGCTACGCTCAACTCATCAGCAACTACCAGATGGAGCAGTCGGAAGTGAGAGCGTCACAAAATGTTTTTATGAACCAGATATACGCCCCTCTACACTTCGACTTTATCGTTCTACAAGCACATGGTATTAAATGGAAGAATCAGCCGTAAAACAAGCTGTAATTGCCGGGTTCTTTATTGTTTGTGAATGTCAGACACAGAAGGACGAGGAAGAGGAGGAGGACGAAGAAGAAGCGTCCCACAAAGAGGCTGCTGAGGTCAGACATCGTGCCGACAGTGGGATAGTGAACCCTGGTATGAAAACAAAGATGATCTATTTCTGTGCAACATGAAAAATAATTGTTGGTAGAAAGTAATTATTGACTTAAAACAAACTCCTGTATCTTACTGAAAAGTTACTTATAAGTTAGTTTTGTCTAATTTCAAACACACTACTGATATATCTGCCTTAGAAACTAGACCAAAAATACTTGGTAAGACATACTGATGTCATGCTAGTTAGCTCCTGGGGTAGTTTGTATCTTTAGGAGTTAGCTTTCTTCTAAGAGTAGCACGTAAGCTAGTTATGCTAATAAGTGTAAGTTAAGCTGAGTCTTATAACTGCTGTAGTCGTGATAAATATGATAAAATAACATCTATGCCTCTTTTCAGCTTTTGACATGTCAGATGAAACTGATGATGGGGCGCCAGCGGACCAGAAGCGTAAGTAAACTGAAGTCAGTAGACTGTGATGCTGACCCAACGGTTGGTTCAGGGTCCAGACCAACGATACAGAACAGTCTCCACATGGAGACCAGAACCATTGTCACAAGATCATTTTGTTCCCGTGACAATGATTCACAAAGTTAAATTTTTGCTTTAACTTCACAACACTGGTTACTTTAATTTGTTCAGATTTTTAGGGCTCAGTCATGTTTTCTTCTACACTGCTATTGGCAGTGTAAATAACTTATGTCCAACTGTTCTCATCTTATTGTAATGTTCACAGAAGCAGGTTTACCAAAATTAGAGGAGCATTGAATATGAAAGCTTCAATAACAGCAAACTTTTATCAGAACAGCTATGCAGAAAAACCTCCGTCATAAAGCAGCAACAGGCAATCCAGGAAGTGAATGAGGGAGAATATATGTAGCTTTATTAAGGACTCCTGAAAGGGCAAATTAAGGCATAATCAAGACAAATTGAAAGGGTTATTTTGGACCTCTGGTGGGCAACAGAAGTGTCACAAGGAACGAATAAAACACAAAAAATGTCAGACAATGGCAGATTCAGCATGAGGCTTTACAAATAGATCATGTTTCAATCAAACAAGGACTTTATTTGATCATTTTGTTCCCGTTCAGCCGCTGTGACGGGTGAAGATCAGCTGGTGAGTCAGGAATCCTCCACAGAGGGATCTGTGTCCTGGAGAGTCTACCACCAGTACTGCCAGGCAGTTGGAGGTCTGACACACACACACCAGACCCAGCAGCAATGTTCTTCAGATATCCTCTATACAGCTGGTTTTATTAGGTGAAACTTTGTCTGCAGGTTACTTTGTCACTTTCCTCACCATCCTCATCATAGTCCTCATGATCGGATCCACAGCCTTCAGCAACTGGTGGCTAAGCTACTGGCTGGGGCAGGGAGACGGGGTGAGGAAGTTTGTCCTTCCTGTCACACATTTTCATTTTCAGTCACAATAAGTTTCATGGATTCTTATAACTAGAGATGCATCATGCACAGTTTTACCAGCCAATATCAATTCCCGGTTTTCCCATCCTGATCTATCCAAACTGTTTGATTCCAAAAAGGAAAAGAGTGGAGCAGGTGCTTTGATAAAGGATGTAGTTTTGAATCCAAGAAATACAGAAATTACAACTTCATTCACATTTGTGGACCAAAACATGTTTCCACCTTATCTGGATTTTATTTAAACTTAACACAATTGCATCATCATTGTTTGTTTCTGTTAGAAACAGCTAATGGGACTAGAAAGATAGCTAGCTACAGCTAGATAAAGAGCTATATGTTTGGTGCAATAAAGTTAGATAAATATATAGTAGCCAGCTAGTTATTTATGTGGCTAATAATAAGGTAGCTGGCTATTTATCTAGCTTAAATATCTAGCTAGTTAGATAAATAGATATCTAGTTATTTGTCCAGCTAGCTAACTGTTTATGTGCAATAACTAGCTACCATATTATTAGCCAGATAAATAGCTTGCTAGCTTGATATATATTTATCTAACTTTATTGCACCAAACATAAAAAATATTAAACCTATTTCTTGTCATTGCTCTTCTAATATCTTTATGTTTTCTTTTGTTTAGTCCAATTCAACTTCTAACTCTGGAAATATGACTTCTAAACCCGGTGATGTCTCCCAAAATCCCCGCCTGCACTTCTACCAAATGATTTATGGAGTGATGATCCTCGTCACATTGGTCCTTGCTGTTATCAAGTGCTTTTTTTACACTGATGTCACACTGAGAGCTGCCTGCAAACTCCACGACAGTATGTTCCGAAAGGTACTGTGGAAAATCTGGCCTCAGCAGAGATCAGCTCCAGTCGATTTGTTCCTATGTCAAAAGCGAGAACATCGTTTTCTATCTTCTCAGATTCTTGCCAGCCCAATGAGTTTCTTCGACACGACGCCTACCGGACGGATTCTCAACCGCTTTGCTAAAGATCAGGAGGAGTTGGACTCTGTGCTTCCTCTCCATATGGACCCCTTCCTGCAGTTCTGTCTCCTCGTCACATTCACCATCGTCATCATCGCCTCTGTTTTCCCCGCCATGCTGGCAGCTGTGGTTGTCATGGGTGTTTTGTTCACCCTCATCCTCTTGTAAGTCCAACACCAGTCAGGCCAACGTCGGATCAGAAAGCTGCAGATTCAAAAAATCGGTCTCTTAATGGAAGATTTTTTTCTTCAGTGTATTTCAGAGAGGCATTCGTCAGATGAAGAAGATGGAGAACATCAGCCGCTCTCCGTGCATCTCTCTCACCACCTCCACCCTACAGGGCCTCAGCACCATCCATGCCTACAACATCAGGGACAGCCACATAAAACTGTAAGATATTATCAAGCGATGTCTCTCTGACAGACGTCTTGACACTGATCTACAATTTACAGCGCCTTGCAAAAGTAGTTTTACCCTTCCAACACCTTAAAACTTTTGGCAGGCACTTTCGAATTTTGTAAGATCGTCAAAGTTTTGCCACTGACGTTTTGCGTTGTTTTTTTTTTTGGTCAAACTCTAGGTTCAAATCTCTGAATGACATCAACTCCAACCATTACTTGCTGTTCCACTCTGGCACACGGTGGCTCTCTTTCTGGTTGGACTTCATGGCCGCCTCCATGACGCTGCTGGTGGCTCTGTTTGTGGTGCTCAGCAGCAATGACGTCATTAGTCAGTCTCTAAAAGGCCTCACCATGTCTTACACCATACAGGTAAATCTGGACAGCAAACAGGTTTGGGTTTCTTTTGGTTTTTAGATTCTTCAGGCTTGTAGCAACACTGAGGTCTGCATGTCTACCAGCTGACAGGTATGCTCCAGTATGTAGTGAGGCAGTCAACTGAAGTGGAGGCCAGGTTCAATTCGGTGGAACGACTGCTGGAATACATCACGGTAAGAATCCTGATTAAAGGGGACGTATTATGCAAAAATCACATTTTGTACTTCCAGTTGGATCCCTAATCTGTCTCAAAAGAGCCCAAGCACTTCAAATAAAGATACTTGGCCAATTTTGTGGCGTTTGTAAAACCCAGAATTTAACGTCACAAATCAGCAGGCACTGCCCCTCACCTAGCAACCCCCAGCAAAGAACAGCCTGTCACCTAGAAACCCAAACTGAACTCCAGCTAGTTAGTTAGTTAGTTAGTTAGTTAGTTAGTTAGTTAGTTAGTTAGTTAGTTAGTTAGTAAATTTACTAATTTCATTAAAAACTAAATAATTATATACAAATAGCCCAAAAATATATTTAAGCAAAAACATCAACTCAAACCCCCCCAAAGCCCAATTTTTTGTATGGATTCACATTATTCTATTTCACATTTCTTTAAAAAAAATCACTCTTGAATATGTACCTTGATCTGGCATTTTGAATATCAACTCCTTTCCTTCTTAATAAGCAAAGTGACTCCACCACCTCTTTTCTTGCTTCTGTTCATATGACAGAGTTCATACCCCACTATATCAACATTATTTATATTTCATCATTAAGACAGGTGTCTGAAAGTGCTATTATAGTAAAAGTTGTATTTAACTGTTTTAAATAATCTGTTATTTGCATTTGCATTTATACTTCTACTATTAAAATTAATAATAGAAAGACATCCATTTGTCATGTTTGTATGACAAATGGTTGCAGGGAATGGCTGAAAAAAGCATTTTGTTGTTGACTTATCATCCAGAATCCACTTTCTGCATTCTTGTTGATTGTGCAGAAGGCTCCACTTCTGCTTTTCAAAAGTGTATGGTTATATAATTGCACATCTGTTTGCAGCCGTTTTCATGTACGAGTGTAAACGTTGAGTTGAGGAGGCGTGGCCAGCAGCAGGTAATTTGGATTTAAAGTGTAAAGAGGCCCTAAAACAGCTCATTCTGAGAGGAGCTCAGAATAGGCAGAACTGAGCAGACGGAAATCTCATCATCTAAGAATGAGTTTGTGCAAAAAAAATGTAATGAACATGTTTTTCATAGCTCACAGACCTGTTCAGGGAAGCATAACAGGTCACCTGTAAGAAAGCACTTCATCATCTTGGGGTGTCTAATAACGCTTTTCTCTAAAGGGATTTCTTTTATTTAATTCCACATACAGACTTGTAAGTCTGAGGCTCCCAGACACATGAAGGGGGTTAGGATTCCAGATGGCTGGCCCAAAAACGGAGCAATTACCTTCCATGAGTACAAAATGAGGTACAGAGAGAACACACCAATCGTCTTGAATGGGCTCGATTTTGCCATCCAGGCTGGAGAGAAGCTGGGCATCGTGGGAAGGACGGGCTCTGGTAAGCGGGATTCCATCCTGCGCTGTCACCCTAGTTACAGAGCAGGACTCAGTCCCTCCCTCTCCCTGTGGTCCATCTACAGGGAAATCCTCCTTAGGCGTGGCTCTGTTCAGACTGGTGGAGCCGGCGGGAGGGAGCATTCTTATAGACGATGTGGATATTGCAGCCATCGGCCTGCGGGATCTGCGCAGCAAACTCTCCATCATCCCTCAGGACCCGGTGCTGTTCACTGGCACAGTCAGGTATCCGCTACTCACACAAATGGTTTCACAGAACAACCACTACTGTGAGGACCAGTCACCAGCTTACCCACTATGCTTACCCACAGGTACAACCTAGATCCTTTTAATCAATATACTGATGAGGAGATCTGGGCGGTGCTACAGAAAACCTACATGAAGGACTCGGTATGTTACTAAAACGCACAACTCTTTGGGCTCCTTGGAGTTTATAAAAGTGTTAATTCTAACCTTAAATAATTTACCAGTGGTTTTTACACAGTAACTATCGGTGTTTTCTGCTTTTAGTAGTAATCAGAGGAGGCTTCGACATCAGTAAATGCTAGCTAGCTTGTTCTACTTTGTACGCTTTGCTTCATACAGATGATCTCGACCCTCGACTTTCTAGCTGGAAGCATGGACTACGTTGAAGTTTTAAAGAACTGGATGTCATTTTACCGGTCGTTAACGTTTGGGTGTTGCATATGAAAGGCACCAGTTTGATGAAGCTTACCAGAAATTGCTTCTTCTGTAAACAACCCCGTAGAAAGTAGAGCCACAATATCTTTGTCAGCAATAAAATGTCTTGGTCTAACTTTAATGGCTCAATATTTGGGAAGCAATGCCAACATGGACTGAACGTCTTCATTCACTTCCTCTGCTGCTATTGCTAAAACTACAGGCAAACTACAATTCTAAAACAGAAAAACTACGTCATTGTTCACAACTTCTGTTGATGTTCGCTGATATCCCCGGTTGAATTTCAACCAGGGGAAATTGAGTTCAAAGGAAGAAATACCAGCCGCATCAAGGAAGGGAGATGAAAATCGAGCAGAATTGCATAAGAAGGCAATAGTCAGTCTAGCTAAATGCTAATTTGGCTGTGAAATATAGCTAATAAGCTCTAATGACCAAAGGTACGGTATGAGTAGTTCCACCTTGACGTTTGCTCTTATAGAGAAGTTTCTGACAACTATAATCCCAGTGTGGTAAACAACTTAAAATGTGATCCAAGCATTTTATGCAGGGATAAATGTGTCTTCACAAGAGGTACAAATAAACATGACTAAACGTGAAATATTAAGATTTAAATGTCAAATTCTTTAACACAAAAGGTGGTTTGTGCTAGCTTTATCTACGAGGAATAAAGCTAGCACAAACTCTAACTGTAATATGTATATACTTACGGATGATAAAGTGCTAAATACAGTGTGCCTGTGTGTTTCCTCAGATCTCCAAGCTGGATGGGACGTTGCAGGCTGAAGTGTTGGAGAATGGAGAAAACTTTTCTGTCGGTGAGAGGCAGTTGATGTGTATGGCCAGAGCACTTCTTCGCAACTCCAAGGTCCGTATGCGCGGGCATCCATACGCCTACACTATCACCACAGTAATCACACCCCTTTAATATTGGCACAATTTGTCACCATGCGGCACTGATACTGAGAGACTAGCTCAGCATAGTAGTGTATAGTTTTGCAATTTAAAGAAAGATATAGAGGAATAACGACACCAAAACCAAAAGAAACCAAAGGAAAACACATTATCCTACTTACAGAATACTTTGTGTTGAGGGGGAGTTAAACAGCAAATGTAAAACATATTGTTGGCAGCATCAAACTATGGGATGTAAAGCAAAAACTTTTTTAAAGGCTGCAAAATCAACCTTTTGAAAAAAAGCAATAGGTCTTGAATTAGAATGACCCAGTCAAAGTCCAGACCTAAATCTAATTGAGATTCTTTGGCTAGACTTAAAAAGGATTGTTTTTACCTATGTTCTCCATCTAATTTTAGAAATTCTGGAAAGAATAGGCAAAAATATCAGTCTGTCTCTGTGCTGATAGAGACATGAAGGAAAATGACTACAAGGGGGCAAATGAAAGCAAATTCAGCAAACTGTGCAAGCATCGAGCCATTTTCTTCTTAATCCACGTTGTTTCACTCCTTCCTTTTATCTATCAAAGAAAATCCCAAATAAATATATTGAAGTTTAAGTACATTGCAAGTTTTTTGCAATGTAAGACAATGGGGAAAAATATTCATGTATGTTTTTTTTACTATTCTGTTACAGATCAAATTCAGTCAATCAAGTTAACTTGTGTGTAGCACATTTCAGCAACACGGCTGCTCAAAGTTCTTTATGTCCTAAAAACAGAAAAACGTCATAAACACATTGTAAAAGCAGTGACAAACATTACATTTTGTCAAGTTCTACCATCAAAATCATCAATGCTCATCAAATATGTTGTCAAAGTTCTAGTTATTATGAGTCACAAGTGGGTTTTAGTCTTGATTTAGATCTGAGTAAGTGCCTCATCCTCCATGGTGTGCCTGACAGATCATTCTGCTGGACGAGGCCACGGCCTCCATCGATTCAGAGACGGACGCTCTGATCCAAAACACCATCAAAGAGGCCTTCCAGGACTGCACCATGCTCACCATCGCACATCGCATCAACACTGTGATGTACGCTGACCGCATTCTGGTCATGGACGACGGAAAGGTGAGCTACATGGAGAGACGACGAGGAACGCCTTAAGAGCATCGTCCCTACGACAGCACACTACGGCAGATTTAGTTATTTAAAAAAATGAGGATTAAAGTCCTGCTGAAAACTCTGAAATTTTGAGATCAATCTCAGAAATTAAAAAAAAAATGTAAATAGTGGAAATTTCAGCATTTGAAAAGTAGAATGTTTAGCTTGAAAAGACTCAGAAATTTTCAAGCAAACGTTGAAAATTTGCTTGAAAAATGTCAAGCAAAAACATTTTCAATCTTATATATTTTCTAGAAAATTGTAGAAAATTGTTTCTGCCTAGAACAAAATTTTGAGATAAACCACCGAAATCTTTGAGGTAAAAATCTTTGAAAAGTCAATAACCTTTGGAGTTTCAAATGTCAAAAATGTTCTACCTTTTTTGTGACGTCTCAAACTCAGTTTAATTAGAGATTAATCTCAAAATTTCAGTTTTTCCTGAACTTTTCGAACTCAGAAAATTTCAGTGTTTTTTTTTTTGGCAGAAATGTTTTTTTTTCTATCTCCCATGGCCTTAACTCGTCGCTGTGCGTCCCCTGACGTGTCTGTCTTTTCAGGCAGCAGAACTGGACCCCCCAGAAGTGCTGAAGCAAAGACCAGACTCCTTGTTCTCCTCACTCCTCACTGCTGCTAACACTGTGAACACATAAAACCTCCAGAGCCACATCATCGAGTGCAGCAGTAACTCATAGCAACAGCTCTTCATCACTCAGCCTTATGTCAATCTTTACTGTAACACTATAAAGTTGGAAAATAAGCTCAAATCAAGTGTGGCAGAGAGGGAGGAATCAGATGTGGGAAATACTCAACTTTTATTTTTGTTTTCTTGGCTGTGTAAATAAAGGTGTATTTATATCACAAGTGTTCCAGGAAAAACAATGTTAATGTTCTTTCATCGGTTTTTGATCAGCGTTTGTGTGTATGTTTTATTTATTGTTCTCTGTCACTTTGCAAATGTAAATGTTGAGAGTAACGCAGAATAACTAGTGGAAGCGTATATATTTTTAAATTGCTACTGCTTTTGACAACACAAAAGGCTCCCATGTATTGTAAAACTGACATCCATTTTCTGATTAAATGTACAACAGTGCTGCTTGAAAAAAGTATCAATAAACGCTGCAAATTTGTAACCATCAGCGTTTTATTTAAAGGAAGAGTGGTGAGGAGAAAGTCCCCAAAAATCCTGTTTAAAGTTTGCTACAAACTTCAGATGAGATTTTTTGGCCTATTTAAAGTCTCCATGAATTGGCTCCAGTTACTTTTTCGTAGACCAAAATGATGCAACAACGCATGAAAGTCATATTACAAAAAACCCACTGGAGACAGTCACATAGCATTACAAAGTTTGAACGAAAGTTGAAAGAGTTAGGATATTTTTGAAAGGTTGTGAGTTTATTTTAGTTCAGAGAGGAAAACATTGTGTTTGTAAACCAAATATTAAGCAATAAGATGAGAGCAGATTGAACCGAATCACTTTTCAGTTCTCAAAAAGGGGGGAGGTAAGTTTTCACCAAAGAACTCAGTTTGAGATTAATCTGAAGTTTTCTTCTTTTTTTAGTTCCAAAAGTAGAACATTTTCAACTTTGGTCAATTTTCTGAGTTTTCTGAGTTTCAAAAGTCAAATGTTTTGACTTTTGAAGCTCAAAATTTTCAACATTTTTATTTTTCTAAAATCTTCTGAGATTAGTTTCAAATTTCTGATTTTTTTTTTAGCAAATGTTCCACTTTTGTTACTCTGATATTTAGGGTTTTTTTCTAGAAAACTTCAGAGACTCAAAATTTCTGAGGTTTTTGGCAGAAATCTACCCTTGTTTATATGGTTTTTTCTCAATTACTATCTGCGTCGGCCCTGATATGTGCATCTTTACCCCAGAGATGTAAAAACTCAACAATACGAAATAAAAACAAAGATCAGAAAAGAAAACTACTGGTTTCTGAAAATGAAAAGCCTCTGTTTTCATCTTTCTCAGCGCCACACGATGGCGCTATAACCTAGATTCTGAAGGTGCTATTGGAGGGAATAACTATAAACTCCACAAAGGCACATTGCTCCACTGTATTATGAAAACTACGTTAAACCATTAAAATGACTCTAATAATAAACTGAATCGCTCTCTGCTCCGTTTTGACTCTCATGACTGCATTTCTGCTTTTGAGTGAACTCTCCCGATGAACCTCTGGTTTGGTGTTGCAAGACAGATGCTCCCTTTGTTCCTCTTTACCCCCCGCCAAAAAAAAAAGAAATTAAAAGATGAACTTGTGCTTTTCTAGCTGAAGCAAAGCAAAGAAAATTAAATAACCAAGATTTTTTATTTTTTTTTAAAAGGAGCTATTGAGAAAATAAGAACATTAAAATAGTCACGGCAACTCAGACAAGACACAAGTTCTGCTTATACAACTTGGAGTTGACTCTCCCCTGCAGCTCCTCTGGAACAACGAGGCGCTCAGTGATGGGCCCGGAACGTTCCTGGCGGTGTGGCCCCCGCTCCCAGCCGCCGCTGCTGCCTCTCCATTTGCTCCGGTGACCTCACAGTCACAAGCTTCTCCTCCAGGCTGAGGCTGAATAAAATTATCAATAGATCAGTTATTACCCTTGGTGTCTGCATGCAATCATGCTGAGTTGTGTATTCTCCCAAAAAAGAAAAAAAAAAGGAACAACTTTCCAGACATATCTTTTTGGGTTTTTTTGTACTACTCACTTTCTCCTTGGTGCCACTTTGTGATTATTTTATCGTTTCTGTAAGTCGCTTGCGAGGATTTTGCTTCCTCGGCTGTGTGACTCTTTCAAATAGAAATGACGTCCTTATTTAAACTCCCTTTGTTGTGATTGTTCTCATTCTGAAATGAGGGAGGAGAAAAAAAAGACAAAACTGGGAAAAGTTTTCCAGAACAATGCTGATGGGGCAGACCTATCAATTAATCAAGTTTATTTGTACGGCACATTTCAACAACAAGGCGGTTCAAAGTGCTTTACATCATAAAAACAGAAAAACACAAAGTCATAGAACGCACTCAACAAACGAGCAAACCAGTAAACATCACATTTTTGTCAAGTGCCATTGCTACACATCAAAATGTTTCAAAAGCAACTCTGAACAGCTGGGTCTTTAGTCCAGATTCAAAGGAACTCAGCGAAGAAGAAGTCGTGATGGCAACCATTTAGTTTCACACAGAGAAATGGAGCAGCAAATGTTCTGCTTGTTCGGTGAGTATTAATAGAAGACTGAGACAGAGCATACTGGTGGTACCAAGAGGAACTGGGCGCTGGATGAGGAACTAAGTTGTCCAGGTTGTCCGGCGAAGGCCTCACGGGTTTCTTAGAGCGAACAAACTGCAACAAAAAGACCGAGGAACTGAGCAGGTAGAAGAGGGACAGTGTTGTGGAGGAGTTTCAAATCAAGATGTAGCAAAAACCTACCAAGACACGGCCACCTAAAGCGAAGAGAATCTAGAAAAAGCTTTCAGACTGTTGTGAAGGATCAACTTTCAGCAGGAAGACCGAAAATGCTGAGGTGACCGCATCAAGGTTCAAGCATGTTCATGTTGACCCAGTCAAAGTCCAGACATAAATACAGTTAGGAATATTAAGGCTAGACAATGACTTTTTACAGATCCTCTCCATGCATTCAACCTGAGTTTGTGCCTTCAGAGTAAAGTTGGGTATTTATTGTATCATTTATCATTTATCATGATAAACTTCTACTAGTGATTTTGATTTATCGCTCTCACAATAAATTCCAAATTATGTTTAAAAGCCCACAAAACTCTCCGTACAATCAGGATTGTTAGTTTTACTTCTTTTCTCCACTTTTTGTTTAATAAGGGTGTATCAGTAAATATAAATACATTTGAGAATAAGATTAAAAGCAATCTCTTTGTCAACAACAGTGAAACACATCATGCTCCGTTAAGTGACTGGTGTCCAAGTGTATTGCAAATTATTTGTTTTTCAAGAATAGGATTTGTGTTTGTGGAACTGAGTTTTGTAAAAAAACGTAATAAATATAACTTGTATCGTCACTTTTATCGTTATTATAATAGTACCACAAAATGTCTGTTATTCTGTTATTCCAATTAATAATGAAACAGCATCAATTAATATCACTCAAATGAAAAAGTATGATTGAATACAGTAAACTTATGTGCTGCTGTTTAGTCATTTAAAACCATACTTTATGTAATTGGTACGTTTATTAAACGTAATTTTTGTACTGAATACTGCAA
Organism: Micropoecilia bifurca; assembly: GCA_903067075.1. Classification (NCBI taxonomy): domain Eukaryota; kingdom Metazoa; phylum Chordata; class Actinopteri; order Cyprinodontiformes; family Poeciliidae; genus Micropoecilia; species Micropoecilia bifurca. Next base: position 5,119 of record CAEGAF010084236.1, on the reverse strand, counting down.
ATACTTGACGTCTTATCACCCACCCTCAAAAATAACAATAAAATGCTTCTAAGTTTTGGCTGAAGCCGCCTGACAAAGTGTGAAATTGAGTGTCAAGACGTTTCTAAGTGCACAGACATGGATGTGAATGGATGAAGGAAGGTGTATCCAGATATTTTCATATCCATCCATCCATCCATTTCCTTCACCCTTGTCCCTTAGTGGGGTCGGTATACATTTTGTTTTTTTTAAATAGTTCAGTCTTTATTTTTCTCCCTTTGATCTCATTTTCTCACGTGTCATTTTCAGACCCACTCTTACATCGAGGATAAACTTATGGAGTGAATATTTTGAGCCCATTTTCACTCCATATAAACTCATGTTGGACGTCTGTGTTCGGACGTAGCTGCACGCTGGCTGCGAGTGGGCGGAGCTAAGCGCGAAGCTGCTCGGAGTTTGTCAGTTTCCTAAATATAGCGGACAGACGTTGTCAGTGTGTCTGTCTTTCTGCCGGGACGCTTAGAGATAAAGACGGCATTTATACAAGCTGCTTTTGTAGGGGGGCGAATTGGTAAGTGGAGCTAAAGGCCGTTTTGGTTCTTTTTTCTTTCTTCTATTTTGAATAAGTGAAAGTCTGTTTGCAGGCTGCGTTCTGTGCTGTAGGGAGTTCAGGGGAGGGAACCGCTGCACTTCATCCACCGAGTCTTGGTTCAAATATGTCGCTGTGTGTTTCTAACGCTCACCTTCACGCGCTTTAATGTGAGCGTCGCGCGGCATTGGTCGGTGCTGTCGCGTGCGGGAGGATGAGTTTCTGTAACATGCTGCGATCAGCCGATACATCAATAGGATCAAACACTGTAACTTATTGCTGACAAGCGCTGAAGTAGCCAGTCAAACTCTGTTTCACACCAAGGGAATCACTATGACGACCTGACGAAACGGGTTAGAGCGCCGGGGAATATTGTTCCACTTATTGAGAGAAAGAAAAAATATATATTCCGTTTTCTCTCTCTCTCTCTATATATATATGTGATGCATCGGACCAATCAAATCTAATAGATTTAAATTGCCATACATTGCCACTAGAAAGTTGAGATAAAATGCAGCCTAATTTAGTTTATAATATCCAAAAAGCAATGCAATAAATAGAAAATAAATAAATTATAAAGATAAAAGTAATCATACAATGAATGGAAATCCAATAAGGAATTTGCTTTTCTGCCTTTTGGATAAGATCAAGCATGGAAATCCAGTGAGGAGATATTTTTTCCCCAGTTGTAATATATTGAATCAGTTTTTTTAATAATAGTTTTTATAGTAGCATAGTAGCATAAAACTACATAGTAGTAGTAGTACACTAATATACCATCTGCTAGCAGTATACTGATACTAGGACACTATTCAAATATACTAGTATACTCCACAAGGTAAATGGCAACCACTTTCATGCTCATGATTTTCTTTTTTTTAAATATATGTTTATAATAAAGCATGACTGCAAATAATGTCATCAGTGTCAATATTCTTTTCCTTTTCCACGGCTATATAAGGTCACGTTTCTTTTTTTCCTTTTTCTTTTTTTATTAAAGTTTGTCCTACCACTTCTGTTTTGGGAATGATTCTGTTTTTAATATGTAAAGGAGAAGATGTGCTGACACTTTGGAGTTGTTTTAATGAGACGTACATGAATGAATTTCTGTTGAGACAATAGTATCAGTTGCATCTCATGTGCTGCGCAGCGTTTTGGGCTGGTTGGCTGCGGCAGGCAGTTGGATTTGGACTTTATCTGATTTTTTTCCCCAATGATGTTTACAATTAGCTTGTTGTTCCATCGTAGTAATTGAGCTACGTTCAGAGTGAGCTACATACCTCACTGCTGGTGAAAAATGTGAACACTGACATATCGCTTTGGTTTGGTCCACCTTTCTTTCTGCACTGGAGTTGCTTGAGAAATCCTGATGTTCATAAATAGCAGAGTTTAGCAATAGCTTTAAATTCTCTCTGTTTTCTTCTGGTGTCATTTTATAAATTTGCTCTTTTAAAAGTTTCATTGAGCACTCAGTTCCATGTGTAAACAATCTGCATATGTTCTGGTATAAAACAATCTGTATTTGTTCGTTCCTGATTGGAATTAAAATTAAATAGTATTAAGATTTGTTCAGAGATGTTCCTTCAGCTTAGCCCTCTGTTGTATGTTTTTTCACGTTGGGAAATTGTAGTAAAGTAATTCTCATGATTATTCTAAAATCATATTTTTTCATACTGCTAAAACGCACTCACAGATGAACCAACTGCACATAGCGCAGCATATGACAATATATTCATTTAGCAGAACAAAAGCAAGAAAGTCTTTTTGACCTCAAACCTGTAAATCATAAGCACAATAATGACTTTGCTTGATTATAAATTGCCCCAGTAAGTATTGTGTTAAATGATAATACTGTTGCTTTGAGACCATTTTCAAGTAATATTAATAATGGCATAATAATACAAGTTTGCCCTGTCATATAAACTTTAACCCAGTAAAGAACTCACAACATTGGAACTGGAGGATATTTAAAATCTCCAGAATAAAACTCAACAATCAAAACCAATAAATAATATGGAAAAGAAGTACTTACAACTGAAAAAATTAAATCTCTGCAAATAAAATTTACCTTAAAAAAATATTAATCGTCAGAGTGTAAATTATTGCGCTCATTTTAATTTTACATGCGATTAACTGATTAGTTGTTTACTGCGACAGGCAAACATCAAATCAATGTACTTTTATTTCGCACAAAGAAAATGTTCATTTGGTTTTAGTCTTGATGAAACCAGAACTGGTGCTTCTCAGCAGTGTTTTACTTGGAGTGCCGGTTGTTCTCCTCTCCAAACGCACCGGCCGTTGTTACATCATTTACAGTGTTACATCGGCTCTCCAGTACACAGTTCCTCTCATGTTCTTGAAGCAACAGTGGAAAGAGTTTAGGCTAAATTGTCCAGATGTTCCCCAAAACATCTGCGCTGTTCATGTGTGAAAACTGCTTAGCCCTGTTTGCAGATCTGTGGTTGGAGCTGACAGACTAATAAAAACAGAGGGAAAACTTTACCATCAAAGGGAAAATGAGTCAATTATCGTAGTTGGGCAGTATATGCCGCTGCTGTTTAAGGGCTTTAATTTAGCCCTTTGTGATGGATTTTCTGCACAGAATGGAACCCATGAATCCCCCATCTGCAATATATTTTACGACCAATTAAAACGAGGCATAATGCTTACTAAGGGCTTTTTTTTTTTTTTTCAAAAGTATAGTTATAATACACGTTTGAGAGATTTGTGTAACTGAAGTTGATCTGAATGTCCTGCCAGCTAACGGTACGTAGTTGGTATTTTAAGATGCTCTCCAATTCCCAACCACGCTCTTAATTTCATCCCCTTTCCACAACATCAACTAAAAAAAATAAATAAAAATCATCACATGCTAGCACAACTGCTACGGCTCCATGTTTTATGTTAGAGCTATCCCCCCCCCCACGTAATCTGCTGAATTGTGACAAGCCTTTGAGAGCTTTGCAAAAAGAAATGATTCTGAGATCTAGCAGCTTGATGTGGGTCTGAGAGCCAAATATTGCCATTTTCTGATTACAATGGTCAGAAGATTGTACAACTGATTGTAGTAAATTCAGTCAACTCTATGAAAACATTTGATGAAATTACATTGCTCTGATTTTTTTTTCTTTTAGACGTTTCCGACAAAGTATGAAATTAAAACACAATATTTTTGAGCTTTGGTTCTAGAGGTGATGCCACAATATTTATCAAGGAAAGCATTATCTTGTTCCTTTTCGTATGACTTCGCTTGACTTTGATTTTTACCCTGAAGCAACAAGCTAACATTTCCTGAATTGGAAAGCTAACATTTCAAGGGCATCGAGTATAAAGCATTGTACTTGGTCACATAAACACTGAAGAAGCTACTATCACTTTTAAATCATGGGCGTGGCTGGGTTTTTATGCCAGGTAGAGATACAAAGACAAAATACAAACAATTTGTTAAGTTCTGTTAGAAAATATTGCCATACATTTTGCCTGACTAGCAACACTGAAGCTAGTATCTGAGGTTTCAAGGGATAAAGGATTATTTCAATGTTTTTTTTAAAGGATACGTGTCATTTAAAAAAAATTATTTTCGGCCTGGCTCAGGACTATAGCTATTTTTTAAATTCTCTTCCAGGACGTCAAATAAAGAAACAAGTAACAGTAAGAACAAAGCAGTCGTGAAAGGACGTTAGCAGTGCAACATTAGCCGTTAGTAGTTACATTTGGATCGCAGAACATTGGCTGTTTTAAAATCAATCGTGCCTATTCGGGTCATAGTATTGACATTCCTGAAATCTAAGCTTTCAAAATCTGGTGGGAAAAGGGGTTTCCAGTAGATTTTGTCCTCAGGTTTTGTGGATAAGTAGAAATCCATCTATCTTATGTGCATTTACTTTTCGCAGAGCTCATCCAGGTTTCCTGAATAGATGTTATCTATAAAAAGTGTTCACTTTTTTTCTGTCACTAATAAGCAACTGCACATCTGGTCGACATATTCAGGTTATTTTTTAAATAGAAAAACAGTCCAGGTCCTCTTTACAGGAATGATGGAACAAATAATGGAGATTTCTTTGGGAACAACATTGCATTAATTAATACCTGCTGATGTATATGTATATTGATGTACAGTTATTTGTATTAGTAAAATAATTTTTTCACCAGTCCAGAGGCCCACATTCTTTTAAATCCAGCCCTGCTGATCTGCAACTTACAAATTCTTTGAACACTCAATTTGTGATTTGAGAAGCTTTTAAACCACTTGTGAAATTTTAAAAAAGTGTCAATATGAGCTATAATCTCTTCATAATGTAGCACATGAAATCACTGATGGTCAAAAATTACTGGTTTTACAGTAAAAGAAGGAAGAGTTCAGTGCTCCATATAGAACCTAAAGAATTATATTACCGTATTTTCCGCACTATAAGGCGCACCGGATTATAAGGCGCATAGAATAGACGCCACAGTTATGTTGCCACCCGTCCGGTCATTACAAATATGGATGTCTAATAATAAAAAATTGGTCCCGAGTTCTTTATATAGCATCTGCACTAGTCATTGTTT
>CAEGAF010084229.1:0-10941 GCA_903067075.1 Micropoecilia bifurca | reverse complement strand
GAACAATCAACGGGGAAGACGCAGAGACAGGACTCACAGGGAACAGGACTACACAGAAAACTCAAAAATAAACACAGCAAAACACAGATCCTGACAGTTACTATATGACACTTTTGGTTTCTGGCACTTTCTGGACGGTGCACAATTTGACTGCTAGAGTAAATTAAATGTGTGTGTGTGTGTGTGTGTGTGTGTGTGTGTGTGTGTGTGTGTGTGTGTGTGTGTGTGTGTGTGTGTGTGTGAGAAAAAGAGAGCAAGAAAGGTGTTGAGAGAACAGCTGCTGCTTAATCACTTTAGCTTGAGCTGATAAATGAAAAGGTGAGCAGGGAGACCAGAGGGGCATCACAGAACGAGAGTCAGCTGAATGTTGGACGTATTCAATGGTTTGTATATATTTGCATGTGTATTTGTGGGGTACAGAACAGAGACATGACCTTTCCTCTTCGCCACTCGCTTAACCAAAATATCAGATGAGATTAACACATGGTTTCATTAATTTTCTGAGGATTTTTTTCCTCCCGCTCCCACAAATGTTCCCTCTTTCACAAATGACATTCAGGATAATGAGTGTGGATGTGTGAATTAAAGAGGGATCACATGTCTCAGGAAATGTAGAGAACATTCATTCTGGTTTAATCCCAGCGGTTTTCTGAGGTTGACTTATAAAGTCTATGCATTGTATTTCTATTGCTTTGCAAACTGAGTTCTCTCATTCAACTATGAAAGTCTTCCTCTGATTTAAGCAGCACTGTCAAAAATTTTCTCATATAGTTGAACTTAAAACATAAACAACAATTCAATCTGAGAATAATAAAAAAAACTTATTATTTTTATTTTTTTATTTTATGATTAATTTATTAAATGTTCCGATTCCCAATAAAACCTGTAAGCTAAAAATTCACCATCACAAAATGAAACAGATTCCGTGCAGCACATCACACATAGGGAACAAAATTGTTGTAATTGTTGGAATGTTTATTTTAAAATTGCAAGTTGTGAGAGAAACATTTTTCCATTTTCCTTCCTGAAAAACATTTAGTTTGAAACTTCCAAATCACACATTAGACCAACGTGTGTCTTCTCCTCCTCCTCTTCCACATCTGGGATGAGCTTTGTTCCAGCAGCAGCAGACTTTATAAGACAAGGTAATTGATGCTTTCCACTTTACATATTACAGCTTTGGGTGCATTTCTGGATGTGTCATCAAGCCGTGTTGACTGACAGTGCTTTTCCAAGTTACTCTTGATACCTTCAGGCTATTTTAGTTAATATTTCATCAAACTTTCTCCTGATTATTGAGGGTGTGACGCTCACATGCATCCAGCTGCTATTTGCTGCTTTAAATTGCTGAACTGTTCTGCTTAAAATGACTTTGCCACTGGCGGATGCGGTTTTTATATCAATTTAGACAACCTTATGTGTCTCCAATAAACTTGTTTATTGGTTTTCAAAACTATTTTTCCCTCACTATTTTCATACCTCATATAATTCATCAAGTCTGTGGCAAAGTCTATTTAAATTAGAAAGGAGAGGATGCAGACAATTATCTCAATTGTTCTTTAATATGCAGGGAAAAAAATAAACAAAACGTTTAAAGAACAAACTTTGCTGTAATTGATTTGTAAATACATTTTAAGTATTTGTGAAAACCAAACTGTTTGTGAAAATACAAATGTTCTTCCAAATACCTTTATTGATGATCACCTAGTTTGCATTTTCTTGTCCTACAAACTTTAATTGTTGCCTCAGGTTTTTTTCCATGTTTTTGATTTTTGAAGATGATGGTACACTTTAATCTCAAAGTGCAGAAGTACAAGCGTAAAAAAAGCAAATGTTGGCTTTGACATGATAACTCTGATCATTCATCACCTGCCTGGTCTGCCAGGCACAACGCCAGTCTAAAATGGCAGCTATGAGTTTTCCTCAATATTGAGCCTCGAGTGTATTTATCTTTTGAAGCAAAAAAGCCAATAAAATTCCTAGAAAATATGTTTTAGCTCTCTGTTCTCAATTGGTATTTAAATAATGTACATGGATTTACTTATTATCCTGACCTGGAATCATGTTTTCTCTTAACATATCGTGGTAAATATATGTTAAAATGATTCCACCCTGTGAAGAAAACAGCACTAAGATAAAATATTTCCAACAAAATTCAATGAGTTTCTTGAAAGAAAGAACAAATAGACATCCTCTCTGACAAACAAGAAATCAATATCTTTTATTTGGAAAGGAAGTAGTGTCTCATAGATACTCATAGGGCCACAAAGTTGTTGTTTTTTGTTTTTTTTCTTTTTCTTTTTTTAACACATGACAGTGTTTTATCTGCAGCTGGAACTTTCAAGCACACCAAGTGGTTCTTCAAAAATGTCAGCATCTTTTTTTCCCCTTGTTTCTTTCTCTGTCTTTTGGTTTTTCTGGCCATGATGTAACCAGAGGCACCCTTATTAAATTTAGCTGGGGAACCCGACCACACCACAGTCCACATGGCTTACTGCACCACACACACACACACACACACACACACACACACACACACACACACACACACACACACACACACACACACACCCTTTCTCCATCCTGCTGCGGTGTGGTTCGGAGCCTAGCAGCCTGTTCTGTGGCCTGGGTAACTACAGGGCTTTTCTGTGTACGGTTTATTTTTGTGGATGCTCTGCTCTCTTCTTGTTCTCCTTGTACAATGGGCTCCACACATGTAGTCTTTTGCCTCGTTGCTGACCTTTCATAGTGTGGAGACTTGGGTTTTGACCACAATTTCCAAAGAGGAAGGTCTTCTTTCCTAAAAGTGAATCTACTGTAATTTTAGGTCCAATCACAAACTGTCTGCTTTGTTTCAAAGAGTCGTGCTAGGATGAGTTTTTTGTGGTGGCTCTTATTTTATGTTTGTGAAAAAAAAGAGAAACTATTCAATTAATTCCTTTAAAAATGTTCAGCTGCTTACTTTGTTACTTATTTAGTAAGTGTATTCTACTACTTGTGTAAATTAATTTGGTTCCTTTGTGAGGACCTCAATAGTTTCTCAGAGAAAGTCAGTCATGAAGGCCAGGAAACCCAGCATCAAGGATATATTCCTTGAAAAGTGAAAAGTGGGACAAAGTTATAAAACAGTCACCCAACATCTCACAGATGCAATATTTAATCTGTCAGAGAAAAATGGGAAAATTATACTAAAACTACAAACCTGCAAAGACTCGACCAGCCACCTGACAGGAAGTGTTTCATTTAAAGAGCCAAGTTCAGGAAGGAGAATCTGCTGACCTTTCCACTATGAACCCGATTATAAATGAACATCCACAGCTACAGTGGAATCGCTCAGATAAAAACGTACTCATATTTTACATTGGCCTACAAGGTTCAGCTGAAAATCCAATTCAATACTTATGGGAACAATTGAGAATTGATCTCTACAGATATTCTCCATCTAATCCAACTTGACTCACAAACAACAACATGTGCTATTTGCAGTCTCTAGATGTGGAAGAAGAGATATGGGGAAAGTGGAAAGTTGTTCTCATGAGGAAAAAGCTGGATTAAACCCCCGGCGCTACAAAATAAACCCCATATCACAGCCGCCCACTTACGACTGGATTTACTTTCACCTGTTAAAACATCTCTTGGAAACGTTTGCTTGGTTTGAACTGAGTTTGAAACGGATAATAGATTTTTTTTCTCATAGTAGCAGGATTACTCAGCATAATCAGCATGAATTATGTGTCATTAATATCAGCAGTTGGTGCTTGAGAGATTTAGACATGTTGGTTCACCATCATCACCTCCAGTGCTCGAGCAAACACAGACACTTGTTCCTGCAGGTGTACAAGAGAGGGAATCTGCCTGGTGATGCTCAGGTAAACACATGCACAAGCTTGCAGAACGCACACACACACTCCCAGACCCGTTGCCAAACACACCTGGCCTGATTTAATCGCTCGTACAAAAGACGTCAAATCTTCTGTGTCACTCAGAGCTGGAGGCACCGGCGATACCAAAGAGCTCCGACGATGTTCAGGCGCATCTGAGCCTGAGCATGGTGGAGTGGGGGAGACTCAAACTTCTGTGACTTTGGACTTTGGCTTTGTTACAAGAAAAAAAAAAAAGCAGCTCAATAAGAAAATGCAGCCAGGAGCTTTGATCCTGCCTTATGAATAAATATCTCTTGGAGGAAGATAAAAATCTAAAATGTCGATAATTATGAGCCAATCGTTCTGGCTCTTTTCAAACTGTTTCACCACATGATGTCCTCTGGACACCACTTAGAAGCAAAGCTGCTAAAGGGAAGAAGAGAAGTTCTTGCATAGAATATGATTCTAGGGCAATGTAAACTACAAGGTGAGAACATTTATGTAGGTTTGATATTTAAAAGGATGAAAAGTTATAAAACAGGTTAAAACATATGTGGAAATGTGCTAAATAAAATCCTGCCTTGACTCAACTATTTTGAAAAATCTGTTTCTGTCTTGAAACTTTTAGATGTGTCCTTGTTCTAACACATCTGGATCAGATGAATAGATCCTCACCAGGCTTCTGCAGCGCTTGATGACGTAATGAAGATGTAGTTCAGTCTCCTGATTCAGGCACATCGGAGCAGGGATGCAGCTACAGGTTTACAGATTTATGAGATGCACTTTTTATTTGAACTTCATTCATAAATACCGTCATGATATGTTCTCGTTTTTCGATGACTGAACCTCATTTGTTTCTCAATGTGAGTTTTCTCTGGTGCAGCTTTATTTCTTCATATAATTGGGTTACTGTGGCTGTGTTCTTGTTTTTACAAACTGATTAGGGTTTAAGCATCAAACTAACTTGAATGTGGTTTCAGATATTTTTTAACCAACAGACTGATCTCACAGAAGATTTTACATCCTTTAACCATCCTGACAAGTTTTATAGCCCATAATACATAAAGGTTAATCTTACCTTTACACATAACTTTTGTCAAACAATTTTCTTTGTATCCTGCACCTAAGGCTAAACACTTCTGGCATCATCTTTGGTTTCAGAGTAGCTCAATAAAACGACAGCGATCGTTTCAGCCTCTGTTCTGGATGCTTCTTCTGTGTGCTGCTGACTCTGACTCCTGCCATAATCCACGCTCTGAGAATCCCCACAAACTCTTGCCAAAATTGGCAAGTTGACAATACTTTGGAGCCAGCTATGCTTTTTTCTACCATAATTAAAAATGCAGACCAATCATATTGTTCAATTTTTCTTTTTTACTGTATCTGTTCAGAATTAAATTCAATAATTTCTTGAGAAAAAAGTAGAAACGAAAAAAGAATCTCTGTCAGACAGAGTCTCAGACGTTACCCTTAGGAACCTGAAAACTTTTTTGCTTTATTATTATTATTATTATTATTATTATTATTATTATTATTATTATTATTATTATTATTATTATTATTATTATTATTAATACTACTGTAGTTGATGTTCTAGAAAAGATTAAAAAAAATTTCTTAGCAACTAAATAAATCATTACTGTAAGCTTTGCTGTACCTAAATAAATATATGACTAGTAAAATAAATGCATATTTTGTTGTACCTGACATTTTCCATTTAATAAGGTAAACATTTGGAAATCTCCTCCTAAGGAAATCTTGAATCGGTTCCATTTACTGCAGTCAGGGGCCACAAAATAATTCAGCAATAGAGACGCCCTTGTACAGGCCATAATATGGCATAAAACAACATTTCTGTTCTAAAAATAATAATTCTGATTTATTGATTTGATGTAACCTTCTTTGACAAATGGTTTAGATTGTACAGATGAGGTGAAAATTACTGAAATGTTAATGAACTTCCTAAATTTTAAGAAATTTCTATATAGTTTTTGAGTTATATCAGTTCAAATCACAATACAAAAATTTCTCATGCACTCATTTTACACAATATTATCAATATTAATCAGTCAATATGATAATATAATTATCAATATGTCCCTGTAGCTGAAGTGCTGTATGATCTTTATATAAAAGGTGAAACTGATTGGTCGACAGCTGGGTCAGACTAGTTCTAAAACTGGACTTTTTTTTCAAACACATTCAGAAAAATCACATATCAATATCTGGGCTGTACTGTAACATAATCAATGTATGCATAACTTGGACCTAGAAGAGTTTATCATTGTTCCCCGCAAAGACATAATCATAATTCTCTCTTAAAACAATAATTATGGTGAGATGCAGAAATTGCAATTCATGTCGGTGATTTCCAATTAAAACCGGCCATATAATAATCAAATCTAAAGCTAGAAACTATGTTTGCACTCTTTCTTGAAGGAACTTCACATTTCCACCTGTTTAAATGTTAGATGAGGGTCCAGCAAAAGAAAAAAAATCATACTGAAAGAAATGGGGAACTAAATGCAATTCTGCATAATGGACTTTGGAAAACATTTTCCCTTAGATAATATGCTGAGCCAGTTTTCTTCAGATCAGAGAGTGTGTTGCACATAAATGTTTTCACAATAGCTGATCTGGAGCAATAAGACAGCAGTGCATCATGTTTGCTCATGGAGTTGAGGCACAGCAGCTTGTTTGACTAGAGATCCTGTGAGGAGCTGCAGCACAAATCCAACTCGGTATGAATGGATGGCAGGTCTGACCACAGGGAACGGCTCCAAATATTAACATCCAATACTCACAAACGCTCATGTCTACCAGAGCTGCTGATGATTGGCTTTTTTCTGTCCTCTGTGGAAACTATTCCACCTCCACAAAAAAGAAGAAAACTTCATTTCCCCCAGTCAAACATTCCCAAACAGTGATACATTCCCAATCCGGTTGGTAACCAAAGTGTAATTTACTGGATAGCCCAGTTTGTAAAATACAAGGAATTATGGTGTCTCAATCTAATATTTTACAGCTTCCATAAGCACAAAGTCCATAATAGGTACTTAATACTGCTGTGCTTATAAATAAGTCTGTTTACACGTGTAAACGACATTTACTGCCTAGGTGACAACTAGGAAACTTGCAGTGAACTATTATGATAATAATAATAATTATTCTGATTCTGATCATATTCCTGATCAGAATCAGAATAAAAGGGGAAAAGTACAAAGAGATGCCACTATTTCTAAATTGTTGTATAATTTTCATTCCACTCTATAATTATGCAATATTATGTATTGGTTCAACACATAATTTAAAAAAAAGCAAGAAAGCTTATGCCCCGACTGAAGAAAAGTTCAAAAGCTATCAACACTTTTGCAATGCGCTGTTTGTGAGTCTGTGATTCAACACTTTATGCGCTTCAGATTCCATCTTTTCATGCAGAAATACACGATTGCATCGTCTAAAACTCCCGGTGATTGACGTGCACTTCATTCAACCCTCCTTTCATTCTTTTTGAAAGTTTGTAATCTTTACAAGCTCTCACCAAATCAAGCCTTCCACTTTCCAACAAAATGATAGGTCACATGCTTAACAGGGTGTAATTACGTGACGATTTCTTTCATGTACATGTTCCATCACAAACACAAAGCCCTGAAATGCCCAGAAGTTCCCTATAAATACGGCTCCTTTTATCGGCCAGTCCACCGCTGCTTTCTCTTTGTGCTCCCCGACTGGAACTTGTAATTGTGTGCCACTTATTTTCTAAGGCAACGGCATTATTTTTTATGCAACAGCTGGACAGTGACAGCACACACAAAGATCACACGCACATAATCAAAACCACAAAGCTGCAGCATATACATCAGCATGTATGTAAGAATGTGCCGGGGCATGAATGTGTACACACAGATTCTCGATTTCTCGACTAACAAAAGGCCCAGAATCCTCCGGCGCTTATGAAGGCTTGTCAGGTTTTTGTTTGGCTTCTTCACAATATCTTCTGCATGTCATGGTTTTTCTTTTAGCTTTCATAATAACAGATTGCGAAGCATGTAGGCTGCAATGCAAGCTTCTTTTCTTTAGGCGATATGGGAAGAGGGTGGGGCCTGCAGCTGTGTCAATAGGCTACCAAGCAAATCTAAAGCAGCCTCAAAAGCCTGCAAAACGGCCTTTTATGTTTCCCTTCTGTTTAAAAGACCGGCCTGTTTACACTTTGCTCTTTCTATAAAGTGCAACACCTGCGCTTGGAGAGGGAGGCCTGGACAGTGGTTGTGTGAAGGTGTGTATCCGTACATGTTGAGTGACGAGGAGCACCTGTTGGGTAAGAAAGGACCCAGTGAACCTTTGGCAAGTCTTTTCTCAACGGATTGATTTGAACGGTAGTGGAAGGAAAGGAATCTTTAGCATTCCGTGCGGATGTGGAAAAGGTTTAATTTTATAACTTTTCAACAAGAAAGCTGCCATTAGGTCTACATGAGTAACCACAGAGGTTTCAAGGTTTTAAGAAAATGGTTAGCATGTTTTTTAGTTACTTTAGTATAACAGGGAAACTGCTGCACTAAATTAGCAAAACACAATTAGCTAAATTAGGTAACTTGGTTTTGGCAATGGAATCAGATGCCACATAGTTTTAATAAATTACATATAGAATGAAAACATTAAAGAAAGAAGGCGATGAACCTATCTGGAAATGACAGGCTTTTTCACTTTTGACACACAACTGTAACTCTAACCTCTGGTAATATTATTGTAATATTGTGAAGAAACCCGATTTGATTCCAGGGCAGCAATAAACTCAAAGGACATTTCCAACAGATGCTGCATTATAATAAAAACAAACATTAATAAATACAATGAAGCAGTTTGTTTACTGTACCCAGGACTGAACTGCTCTCAAGATTTATTGTTTTTCATAATTAGTCAAGAAATGATATTTAATTAAACCTTTATTTAAATATATAAATATATAAATATAGATAAATAAATTTATATTTAAATAAATCTTTCTTCTTTTTCTTTTTTGGGGAAAAAATAAAGATAGAAATAATTAATGATTATTATGCTTAAATAATGAAATAATAATCAGACATGTAAGTAAAACATTGCCACATTATTTAAAGACTTCATTGTGCTTTGCTAGAAATAACAGTATAAGATGATCAACATTCAATTTTTGTTTTTTAAATTTGATTCACTCAATAATAAATATGAATAGTTCAGGTTGCAACCAAATAAAAATAATGAGCATAAAGAAGAATTAATTTATTTCTCTCCCCCTACTTAAAAAAATTGTTATTCAGGTCTGGAAACTATTGCGGACATATTTCAAATACTTAAAAATATATGCACAACATTGTCCAAGGCAGTTATAGCAGTAACCATCCATGTATTCATGCAAAAATATTCTGAAATTTCTGGAACTAATAAATGTGCAGTCGAACTCGGTGCAAATAAAACACATTTTAAATGTAAGCGTCATAGAGAGCAACAATCTTTGCCATGTGTCTTTATAATGTAGAATAGCAATTTGCATCCTTCCTGACAAAAACGATTGATTACACATATCTCAGCTATGTAAAACATTTCACATCTTCTCATGTTTCATAGCTTAACTGACAGCAATTTCCAGATCTGATCATTGTTGTGGTTTATTTGTGGCATGCTTCACAAAGCTTGATAAGTATTTATTGTTTCAGCAACAGGGCCTGGATTGACTGGTAGCTCAGAGATGTGTGTGTGTGTGTATGTGTGTGTTTGTGGGGCTACATTGTGCTGTTCTCGTGGTTACAGTAATGACACGCTTAGAAAGACGATGGCGCCAGACAGCTCAGCAGACCCCTACCACACTTAAAATTTGAGAACATAACTGTGTCAGTCCAGAAAGCTCGACACAGACCAGCTTTGATAATTCCACATTAATCCCAAGGGGCCAAGCGAATGCTGTGAGCTGGAGTCCATACTGATGAAATGTTTAGGAATTTAAGGGAACAATTTGCAATATTGGGCATTGCAGACAATGTGTAATTACTTCACTTGTCCCTCTGAAGAATTTAACTGGGCTCAGAGTCTGCAGAGAGGCAGCAGAAGCGAAACTGAAGCTGACAGAGCTTCATGTTTCATTAAGCTGATACATTGGAAACTTTGCAAACAACCCAGGGAGAATGTTGGAGGTTAACTGACTATCGCATGGACCAAGAGACAGAACATTCATTTAAATATGGACAGTGGGAAGATGTCTTACTGTATCCTCTGAAGGTTCCTCTAAACGTCGATCTGCAGTCCCCTGAACAAATGAGTGCAGTAAAAGAGAAACTAATGTCCAAATGAAACAAATATGAAATTGCTAATAATATTATTAGCAATTTCATATTTGCAATTTCATATTTTATGAGAAACACATGTTTCTCATAAAATGTATTTGACAAAACTTTCATATGACTGACTGACTAAATGCTCTGTATTTTATTTATTGCTGCCTCTTGGCCAGGACCTAATTGGAAACAAAGTTTTTAATTTCAAAAACACAACAAATTAACTGTTGTTAATTTCCTCCAAAATTAAATTAATTGTAAAATTCTGCAAGTTTTTGGAAGCTACAAATAGAAATCTGAAAAGTGTGGCATGGATTCTAATCAGCCCTAAGAGTCAATGCACATTTAACTGCCATGAATGCTGCATATTGGTGTGGTACGTCTCAACATCCAAAGACTGGAAGTTTGGTCCATCATCTAAGGACACTGACACAGCTTATCACAGAGGTTCAATTAGATATCAGTCTGGACTTTGACTTGACCATTCTGACACATGGATATTTTTTATGGTGATACTGTCCAAATTGTGTCACTTAATTTTTTTATATTACACCTCTTCTTACAACCCCTCAAAAGATTTTGGCTTTTGGCAGGAGATAGTTATAAATAATAAATTTGGTGTAAAAATGTGCATTATTCTAATTTATTTCATTGTATTTTTTCTTTTTTCTGTCTTCCTTTCTTCCTTTCTTCCTTTCTTTCTTTCTTTCTTTCTTTCTTTCTTTCTTTCTTTCTTTCTTTCTTTCTTTCTTTCTTTCTTTCTTTCTTTC
>CAEGAF010084221.1:0-20611 GCA_903067075.1 Micropoecilia bifurca | reverse complement strand
GGGCTAGTCTGAAGGAGCTGAGTGTGGAGCTGAGTGTGGAGTAACGATGAAAAGCTAAAAGGTCAAACACAGAAATGTGCAACAACGAGTTCAAGCCTGAGCATGTTAAAAGTTCTAAATATATATTTCAGCAAACAAAATATGTAATTTGGCATATTTACACCAAAACAAACAAGCAAGCACTGAAATAAAACTCAAAACCTGAGCTGTACCAGCTTTTGTCATCTATGTTAGAGTTGTGTTCTAAGGAGTAGCTAGAGTTGTTGCTGATGTCTGTTCTCCCAGAACCTACAAATGACCTTCATGCCAATAGAAGTGGTCACTGAGGTGTGTTTATTTTAATTATCAGGAGATTCCAGTTCTAGTTACAGCATTTCAATTTTTGTTTCATTTTTGGTTTAACCAATAATGACAGCATGAAGTCTGTGGCATACATTTTATTCACTGGAGGTAGATTTAAATAATTCCAGATCAAGGTAAAGGATTAGAGTCATACCATGATTTTCTTTATATACTAAATCCCTAGAATTGCAACAAGATGTACTTTCATTTGCACATGACTGTATGCCTGTTGTAAGCATGACACCACCACCTTAAAACTAGGAGATATTGTATTAATATGACATAAAACTGAATTTCACTTAGCCGAATTACACGACACTTTGTCAGGAAACATTATCCATTTGGGAGATCTGTAGATGCCTTAAAATTATAAAAAGATGAGGTTTCCAAATGCAGCACTTCATATCCAGTGAATACATACAAAAATAACATTGCTGGCCATCAACTGTAAACCAGGAAACAATAATGAAACACTGATAAAAAAAAAAGTCCCAAGTGTCTGTTGGTCTTTATGAATCACTGTTACGGAGCAGACAGTCAAGGTGTGAATCTGAGAATCGATCTTCTCAGCATGCAGCTGTCGCAGTAAACTTAATGATCACAAAACAATTGAGTTCTTTGAAGTTTAACAGCACCACTAAAATAGCATCCTTTTTAAATAGAACAATGAGTCCATTAGACAAATAATTGATTAGATCCTGAATCTGTTAACCCGCCTCTCGCCCGTTGACCCCTGGAGCAAGGCACCAGCACCTCTCGCAATCCCACAAGGGATGAGCATTTTGGATAATGGATGAATGGATAACGATGTCACTAAGCTGTACTGCATCAAATTTTAACTCAAATTGAACTTTTACTATAATAGATCCATGAGAAAAACAGGACCATTTTTATTTACATAACTCTTAGACTTGCTGAATTGAATGGTTGCTGTGTTAATATATTTAACTGTACTGACTCATCTGAAGATGGTGATGTGCACATATTGGATAAAGGGAGACAGGTGGTTTGATGGAGGAGTAAAAGAAGCCATCTGCGTTAAACCAACATTAAAGAGAGGAGGTGGCCTCAGATTTCCTCTTTCTACTCTGCTGCCTTGAGTCGTTTTGCTGGGTGGTTTTATGGCAATTTACACCTTGGAACATGCAATCAAAACAACTCGCATGGCATCATTAGGGACACGTTTGGATCATCGAGCAACAGCAAGACAAATATCATGCTGAATAAAGGGTAGGGCAAGTAAAGTGTCCTAATTGCCCCGTCACTGACATCAATGGTCCTATTGGTGAAATTGCTCTGATTATGGTTTATAAACCTCCAAACACATTTAGATCTGAAGAAGTCTTTTGGATGACAGGTAAAAATTTTTCAGGAAACAAGACAAGACCATGTGCCCTCTACTTATGCACCTAAAACCTCACCTGAAACAAATGGTGAATGTATCCACCATTACTGTCAGTATAAGGGTGTTTGACTTGAAGACAATGAAAAGTGATGCTGAACTGACTCTTCTGGTACTTTCAATTGCTATTCATATTTTTCTCATTAGTTAAGATTTATAATTGCTACATTACTTTTATGTTTAACACTGTTTTTTTTATCTCCTCACACTGTGACCACAATAAGTTCAATAAGTTCAGTTCAAAGAATGCTTCTTTACCAGTACAAATATACTCCATTATTTTCACATTTATCCTCACCCTCTTTTTATCAGCCATGTGTTCACGTCATACTGCCAGTTTTTTTCTTTGTGCTTCTTGGATTAACAAATAGCTAGGTTTTCCTCATGAATCTGACTCTCTGATATTTGCTAAAGGCCACAAAATCTTTCCTAACGTTGTTTTTTTTAACAACTTGTCCTCCTTCAGGGTGAGGTGCAAACAAGACCACACACAAGAAAGGCCATCATCAATTTGGTGCTAAGGAAACAGAGCAGGGGTCACTTTCCAAGGCAACCATTTTTCTCTACCAAGTGTGGATTTGCAAGTTTGGCTTCAATAAATTAAAATCTTCTCTAAGCCACTGACTAAGCTATTCAGTCCAAAGTTGCTACGTAAATGAATTTTCGTCAGAACCAATTAAAGGTTCTGTGATTGGTTTGATGCCCGGTTCAGCAGGCTTTCCACAGAAGGGAGGGTGGGCCAAAGGCTCCAAATAGCAAATCATCTGCGTGTGTTGTCACATTCAAATCTGCGTGAGGAAACTTCTTCCAAGACCAGGCCTATAACAGAAACCAACAGTTTCTGCACATTTAATGTTTTTAGAGAGTTTGTACCAAAGCTGAAGAACAGACCAAATGTTCCATCCACATGTTTAGCTCTGGTTCTAGGAACACCAAGCAGGTCTCTGATGATGTGATGGGTGTAGCATTGCTGACAAGCAACTCAGAAATGTGCTTCTGTCCAGGACTGTCCAGGACTTCTGTCCAGGACTTCTGTGCCTCATAAATCCATGACGGAAATTTAAAAATAAATCATTTTAAAAACATGGAGCTTATGCAGTGACTAACCAAACTGACTGTATCCAGACACATGAAAACCATGCTGATCTCTGCAGATGTGTAGCAGTGGATCAAGTGTATGGTATCTCTGCACTTTTGCATATAGCATAGCATAAAGAGCCCATCAGGTTCGACTAAAAAGAGTTGAATTTATTTAACAGTCTGGAGGCGTGACTACCTGTAAAATATTTCACCTCCAGCTTTGTTTCCATACGGCGTTTAGCACTTGTAGTCCCAAAATTCAGCCACTGGGAGATCAAATGAACAGCGCTAACAGGAGACCATTTATTAATGCGGGAAAATGTGTTTTTTCTAAAATAACACTAATGAGTGTCGGCAGCCAAATATCTGCTGGCAATGTGTAGCTCAATAAAAAAGCTCAGTCATTTTGGGAAAAATCAACCTTAGTCAGCAGTCCAGCAGGAGAGCAGCAAATTGCTGTGTAGTCACTAACCGATATGCTAATCAGGTGTCAGTAATTTACAGAAGACACAGGTGCTTCTGACCTAGACAAACACAGTAAGCCATTTGGCTTTCAACTTTTGTTGTGCGACTTTAATGGTCATCCCTATGGTAAACAAATTGATCATAGTGTCTCACATTTCACAACCATGGCAAGTACACAACAGGAAGGTGATGATTAAGTCATTATGTCTAATGAGCTGTAATATCAAGGACAAAAAAAATAGTCATTTGCAACATACAGCAAATAGCCAGCACTTAGCATAAATCACTCATTTTCTGTTTCTATTTCTGCTGGTGAGATCAGCAGAAGTCACAATACTTTTAAAAGGACTACATAATATAATCTTCAGATATGTTGCAGGGAGTTTTAAAAGATGTAGACATTTGAGACCCTTGTTCTCTTGAAAATGGTTGGTTTTAAATCTTTTTCATGACAAATAATGGGTAAATGGGGAAAAAAAACATTTTGACAATTAGCACTGATTTGCTCATAATTTAAAAGGTTTTATGCTTACTAGAACCAGGAATTTGTGGAACAATTTGATTTTTTAATAAAGGCAGCAAAATCAATCTGTTTTACAAATTTGAAAAAGGATTTATTGCTTGTTTGGAACGATTGGTGAGCAAACTGCATTGTGGAGATGAAAGCTTACCACAAGCAGGTCAGGGAAAACGTTTTTAAAACATTTAAAGCATTTAAAACTCATTAACTGAATTGTCAGTTGTTGTTTTTTTTAAATGCTACTTCCGGTTAGCACTCCAATGACAAAATGAGTTAAAAGTACAAAAACAAAATCGAAAATCAATCAGGTATCATAGCCGAATGAAACAATGAGCTTTTTCAAGTATATCCATGTGCACAAATCAGGTATAATTTAATTCTAAAAGAATTACACTTCAAATTTGATAAACATTTTCTCATGGAGTTTTGCCGTTGCGGTAGCAGCGCCACAACAAAGAATTTTAAATAACAAAGGATTTTAAAAGCTTACCCACTGAGTCAAATGTATAATAAGTTGTGTTGCAATAGATTTTGCAGAGAAATAGATGGTAAATTCTACTAAGAACGCCAAGTCTTCATCCAGCAGCCACAGCAGAAGCCAAAACTGACGTCAAACAAACTTTGACGCCCCTTTGTCAGCTAACTAAATTGGTCTTTCCTCAAGCAGTGACGGCTAATCCCGGAAGGGTTTGTTGATCATGTGACATTTCCTAGTTTATTTTCAATGTATCTAAGTAATATGAGAGTTACACCAATATTTACAAAATGATAAATCAGCTCAGTTTATATAGCACTTTTCTTCTTATTTTGACTACTCAAACAAGCTTTCACTAAATCCATATTAACCTCTTTGCACTATCAAATCAATAGGCTTTTATTCAGATTGGTGGGTAACTTCAGGTCAAGTGCTATGCCTGGGGGCACATTACCATGTGACAGGAGGAAGTGGAAATTGAACTCACAGATTTCAGATTGCAAGAAAACTCCTCTTTTCATTGAGCCATATTCTCTCCAGCCCTGTATCATCTCAATAAGTGATAGAAATGTGATCTACTGTAAGAATAGCAATTAACTAAATGTAAGATGTTAGTTAATCATTCACGTAGCAGGAATCTCTATATAAAATAACTTAATATCATTGTCAGCTAATACTAAGAATATATGTTTTGGACATTCAAAATGTATGTATAATCCACATTTTTATGATGGCATGTAGTAATTTTGTAACAAAATTGCACTTTCTGAGACTTCTAGAAAATAGTGTCTCATTGAACACTGCAAAATGTCTAAATAAGACATAGGAGAACACACATTTCCCACTGCACACAAATGTCCAGGAGTGCAACAATCACACAAGCCACCTTTCACTGTAATTACAGGCAGGCCTCTCCATGGTTCTCATGCACCCTGTGGTTTTGTTTAGCCAATGGACTCCATGGGTCGCTGTTACATGCTATAGGTTTCCTGTTGTGTGTTTTCTTTTTTCTTCTTGCATTTGTCACAATGTCAGCAAAGAAGCTGACGGTGATGGAAATAGAATCACTTACATACAGAGCTATCAAAGAAGGCTGTCCAATGTGGGGGAAAAGTGCAAAGCTCCCAGTACATCATCACCCAAACAAAGGTGTTTTGTTATGTACACATGAATGTGTGCTGTAACAACGTTATGACATGTGTTTGTGATATTAAGAAGCATAGGCAGATGCAAATGGTCCATGAACCATTTTTTTTTAATCCAAGCCTTGTCTTTGTGACATGAATCCTTCTATTCATGCTAGAGTCAGTGATACGAGGGTTGCTGCTGCTGTCAAAATTTGTGGGAGTTGAGAAGGGGGACAGCACATTTTTCTTGTTACAATATGTGAATAGCTTATTTACCAAGCTAAAAATGATAAATAAGGCAATGTGGTGTATAGATGGACTGAACTGGAAAAATATTTGTACATGCAAAGTTTTAAGATTGCCAGTTCGGGAGCCACCTATAGATCTGAATGCAACAGTTCCACTTCAGTCTTTTTTTTTAGGGCTTCTGCAGGAGAATATCATGTAAAATTTACCTTTTGCGCTTTATATCACGTTTAATGTTATTCCTTCATCAAATAAATAACTGGAGTGTTGCTTTGATACTTTATTGAAAAATAATTGTTGTAACAAAGTGCCACATATTTACCCAAAGCTACTCCTTGGAGCAGCCGACTCCATACTTTCTTCCGCCCCACAGATCACTGTGCCTTCCCCGCGTAGGTCCTCCAGACTAGCGGCAGCAGCATTTAACAAACACCTGGTGGGACTGTATGTGTTGAGTTTATCATATGAATTAGTTCTCAGTCGTAAGACTACTGGTATAAAGAAAGCATAATGGAGGAGCATGTTTGTAATCACGCACTAAATGAGGAGTATCGGAAAGTGCAGGAGCTTCTCAAAGAGACAGAGGCTAATTTCAAGCCATCAAAATGTGAAGTCAAGGTTTTTTGATGTTATGTCCAGAAAACATTTTTTTATCAAATGAAGGCGCCATAGTTTCTTGATTGTGCTATGAAACTGCATTGTGTGTCTGGAAAATACATCCACTCTGCCCTTTAAGCTCAACCTTTCAGTGATCAATATAACATCCATCAATCTCTTTTTCCATTTTCCTGCCTGCTTGGTCTTTGCCTGCACATGCCTCCAGAAGTCATCATTAAGAGTTGGTATACACTGAACAAATCAGCCCATCAGCCCAACAGAAAGAAATAAAAGACTAAGCACACACTTAGACCTAGGGGCAATTTAACATCTTCAGTCAGCCTAACTCATATTTGTGAAATGTGGAAGAAACCTAGAGTACCTGGAGAAAACCCACATGTGCAGCAAAGGAGCAGGCAAACTTTTAACAATCATTTCAAAAGAGGGGAGCAAAAACAAAACAGTTTATTTGCCTTTAAGTCTCCACATTTCATACAACTGCATCTGTTCAATGAACCCCAAGCATGGAAGTTTTATATGATGTTTGTTTCAGACGAATAAATAGTCTGCCCAATTATGCTATTACTATTTGAAGTTCACTTGCTAAAAAGTCCTGATATTCATGTAATGTTGAACAAAAACACTAAGGAGGTAGTTTTTTGTACTATGTGCAAAAGAGCACTTATAACATTACAATGTTATTTCCCTCTATATAATACAGTATTTAGCAATAAAATTTCTTGGTTGTTTTTTTTCTTTTCTGTAGGTGGTAACTCGCTGTTAGGGGATTTGATATTGGTTTGAGAATCCGATTTGCTTTTCCTCACTTAGACTTTTTTTCTGACTATGGCTCTTAAAATCATTTGAAGAGATTTTGTCAAAATGGTTTTAGTTTTTCTTAACTATTGAATATGTCATTGACAAGTATGTGCAGAGATTACAGTTAAAGTTAATGTTTGAAAGTAGGAAGGCCAAACATTTCTGACAATAATCAGAGACTTATCTGCATGGATGACATTTAATTGCATTAGAGATCGCTACAGTTTTCAAACAAATCTCAGAGTCATTAGTTGTACAATCACAAATTGTTTCACACTTTTAATGTGATAATTTTGATGAGATGCTAGGAGTGTACAATTTTTAAGGTTATGAACCACATAAACTTCATAGCTGTTTGCAGAGGGTTTCTTTTGTATCTTTTCCAGAAAAATTTTGTTTGACCAGGATCTATGTAAATCTTAACTTAATAAATAAAGCAATAAAGTAGAAGTTATCTGAAATTATAAATTCTTTAACTCCTGTGTGCATACATTGACACAGTCTTATTCTTTCTTAAACATGTTCATTCAACTACTTTTAACGCTGAACAGATCACTGTCTCGCTTTAAGCTCCAAAGTTGGCAACATTGATTAAAGTTGCTCTTAGTGACACATTACCAGCAAAATGAGTTCTTAAATTAATAAAAATGTTCTTTTTTTATATAAGTTATAAGAAGATATTGGCTTTGGTCTAAAGTCTCTTCAAGTCATCAGCGCGCAGCTACTTTGTCACAGTATGGGGGGAAAAAATCATTCCAGCCAGAGTTAGTATAACATGATAATTATGATGACAAAATATTAGATTCCA
Source organism: Micropoecilia bifurca (assembly GCA_903067075.1). Taxonomy (NCBI): domain Eukaryota; kingdom Metazoa; phylum Chordata; class Actinopteri; order Cyprinodontiformes; family Poeciliidae; genus Micropoecilia; species Micropoecilia bifurca. The sequence continues at coordinate 12,730 of CAEGAF010084221.1, read as the reverse complement.
TCAGATTTACATTGGTTTTATAACACATTAGATAGAAAACACATTTTCCGTACATCAGTAATGACACATCACAATTCTAAAGTAACGTTTCCATAAACTGCAGACTTTGATTGATCTGGCACCACTTAGTGATTTCATTAAAATGTTCCTTCTTAAAAAGATAAGGCCTTACTTACAGTTTGCAGATTACAAAGTGCCATCATTATCGGTTTAATTATTCTCAGTGAAGAGTGGCTTTAATGAATAAAATGTCTACATGGTGTATAAGTGGTGATTCACTCCTATTTAATGATAGTAAAATTAGGCTCCCAGAAAAACAACTTCACAAGCACTGGTGCAGACACTTAAAATCTATTAGAAAGAGGGCATTAACATTAAATGCATCACTTTTTTGTTGCTGAAGAGGTGGGAGGTGGTAATAAGATTGATAAGAACCTGAATGAAACTAAAATCAAACCAGAAATGTAAGTCTGATGGACATATTAGAGAACATCATTGTAATATTGTGGAAATTCATCCAAAAAATTTTGCGAAAACAATTCCTGACAGAATTGTTTCTCCCGAACTTTTGTTCTTTAGCAAAACTTTTGCATTCTTGACCCACTTTACTCTTACACCTGATTGCATGATGCTGCAGCAAAACAACATGAGCTGCTAATACGACTACTTCCTTATTTTAATCCAAAGGTTTAAAACATCAACAAAGACAGCACTTAAAATCCTAAAGGCTATAATATGCAACATTTCACCTTGAGGCAACAGAGTACATCGAGAATGTTTTTCTTTTTGTTTTTTTTTGTGTCCCCTCAGGTCTGTGACTTGAGCCAACACTTGTCACTCAATTTGACGAACTGCAGAGGTGACATGTGAGCCTGAGGCTACAGTAACACAGCTCTACCTCGGACACTAAAGACCCAGACAAAGGAGGTTCGTTGGGAAAATAAAGTAATATGGCAAAAACATTTATGATATGACAGCAAAGGTTAAAGTGTTATCTATGATTTGTGACAACTGTAATATTTCTCCTTATTACCGGCTTCTTATTCTAGAGCGCAAATTGGGTTCGCTGGTATATCCAGAACAGTCAGTGTTTAACTTTTTTTTCCCATTCATATATTTTAGTCTTTTAGACATAATTGGAAATAACTTGCTGCCTATATTTTGCAGTGAGTATCTGGAGCACTTTTTCTCTAGTCACACCAATGAGCCTGTTTTGAACAAAGCAATTGAATACATCAGGTGTGTGTGCAGAGCTCAGGATCAAACTGCTCAAACCTGGAGAAAAATCAATTGCCGTAACAGTGCATGGATACCATGATTGCAGCAATTTTTGGAAAAAAGGTGTCATCCAATTAACAATCATGGGGAAATATGCATTTAGTTGTAATATTTAAACTTGGCTTAGCAAAGGTGGAGAAGTCTTGATGTGCAAAAGCCAAAGCAACACTTTCATAAAAGAAGCATAAATTGTTTTTCTACACTCCGTATAACCAAATATTACCAAGCAAAAAAAGCATCGCGAGGATATATGTAATCTTTCCATTTCTGTCAAAAGCAAAGACAAATAAACAACAAGCACTTTCAGCAGCTCACTCTTGTATGCAATCATTCACAGAATGTTTTGTGGCAACTCTGACAGACGAGAAACACTTTAAAATGTTTGAAATGTCTTAAAGACACAGAGGCACACACAGTTTGTGGCAAACGCATGTTTGTCTGGGGAAAGCTGCACATCTCGTAATGGACACGGTGCCTACATTGTAATTACCAGAGAGCCTTTTAGTTCTCGATGAAATGTGGAAACACTCTTCTGAAACTGAAAACAACTATTTGTGTTTAACAAAGCAGTGATCAATATGGTCACCAGGAAAGCATCTCAAACTACCATGGTGGGTCCTTTTTTTTTTTTGGTCCAGACTGCAGACTCTTTCCTCGTAATTGCTTTTTTCCCCTTGGTCATATTTGACTTGAGCCTGTACTTATTCTCATTAGCAGCTCGCCCATAGATTTGTTTTGAGGTTGGAGAGGTGTAGAGATGTAAAAGCTGGCTGCCCAATTGGTAAGTTACAGCTAATTTATTTGAGCCACCATTTACTCTAATTCAGATTTTTTTTTTGGTTTAATTACATCCATGAGTGGGTAGGTCTTTAAACCTTTAAGATAATGCATGTCCTGATGAGCCTATAAAGTGTATTTGAGCTAATGCATGTCGCAGCCAACAGTCAGTGCAGCCACAACAGTGTTCATCCTGCAGACATGCTTTAACCAAAACCGTATGGGATTGTGAAATTGTGACCATATCTTTAATTCTTAGGTAAGTATGGATTCTTTTGAACCAATATTGTGATTTATGGAATTGTTTTTCTCTTTGTGAAAATACAAAAGGGAGCATTTTGATTAGACGGGCATAAAAACTTCACATATTTACACTAAGATTTGATCAAATTTAGTTTAGGATTTCTGAAGACAAAAGGATGGATTGTCATGTGTCACCTCGTCTTGTGACATAGACGTACAACATGAAGTCCACACTGATGTTGAGGTCACACACTTAATGCATAAGCAGCCTCTATATTATCATAATTAGCAAAAATAACATGATATCAAGGAAATAGATGATTAGCCACACATCAGTTTGCATCTAACTGCACACCTTTTTGGCCTACAAGCATCTTTTTCACAACAGGATCAATGACAACATGGAACGGGAGGAGTTGCAAGTCACATCTCTATGGGACACACTTCTCTTTCAGGTATATTTTCCAGGCAGGTCATGTCAAAAAACCCCAGAAAGAACAAATGAATCTCCATTGAAAAATAAATAAGTTTGGAAATATGCAGCATTTATGAAATTTTCTACAAGAGGATCTAGTCAAGACAGTCAGTGATTTTCGGTAAGATTGTCAGGCCATGTTCTCTCCTACATCCTCTTATCCTATTAAAGACACAAAGGCTGACGTTGTGAATGAAGGCTGACGTTTGATCACAGGAAGAACACTGAGAGGTAAAAAAAAAAAAAATCAATTATTGCTGATAATGACTTAACTTGAAATGCTCATCTTTTGTGAGAAAGCTCAGACACACAGGGAAAGTTCACACAGTCCCAAGCAGAATATGAAATGACCAATTTAATATTGAATTAATAGACCGAGAATTGACCCATGCTCATTTAAAATGGATTTTTTTTTCTCACCTTTTTTTTTCTTCTCTGAGAAAAAAAAACATCTTGTTGTTGTGTTACACTGTCCGTATTTCAGCACAGACCCAGATTCACAACTGCTTTGCACTCCAGCTGAACACACAGTACCACCTTGTGTGGATCAACTGTACAGAAAAATTTAAGCCTCATTAAAAGAGGCACAGTCTTAAGTCAGGCCTTACTTTATGCCTTCTGTAATGAAGTAAGTAACAACAATGGAAATCAGTGTCAATCTATGTTCCTCTGTAATGACTGGTGAGATTTAACTTTATTAAATAGATTAGATGTATTTTTTACTATTTCTGACTCTAACGTTTATGTCCTATTCATTGGTAACAATTTAGGGCTTATTTAATAGGTTAGTAAATTGGGAGTACTAAGCAACTGTGAGGAGATTAATTAAACAGGTTTTACAAAGGCAGTATCACTTAGGGTGTAAGAAACAACCTGTTTCAGCCTCCAAGCTGTGTTTGGGAAGTACAGGGGAGATTCCTCTTGAGCTCCTGGGTGTATTTGTAGCAAGCTTTGGGGTTATTATCTGTCACTAAGGTAAACAGGGTATGGGAGCTCTGCTTCATTCTCAAGAAGCCATTGCACTTAGTCTATGACAAACTGTAGCCCATAACAGCCATTTATTGCTACTTTCACAGCTTGCTGCTAAACTATCACACCTGCCTCTCTCGAGGGACAGACTCTTCCTTCTTCATAGGGGCCCCCAAGTGTGTGCAGTGTTACAATTTTACCTTCTATCTGCACGAGCTGCTATCAAGTAAAATGAAGTCTTGTGTCTGAGACTTCTTTTGTGCTAAAGCTCGGTATGTTCAGAACAAGACACAATGCATTTCTTTCCTAAGACCATTTGAGACTGTTCCCTTTCTGGAATTTTCCTGAACCACATGCAGGATGCAAAAGATTTATTTGCCGGTGAAATGTCCAGAGAAATGGCAGAGTAGCTTTCTGGATATTTCAGGAACATATGGAGAGGGAAAGAGGTGACACCAGGGTGATAAAAAGGATGGTGCAGAATTCTGGATGTTTGACTTTATGGTTTGATGGAGAAGTTTTGGTGTGGAGGGCAAATCAGGTCTCTGAGCAGGTTGAACTGTGTGTGATCTGCTTCTTACCTGAGTGGGTTCAGTTGAGGAGCGGAAGATGCCTGGAGGTGGAGGAAGACGACTGTGGAGCACAGGGAATCCAGAGGAGAACCAACGTAAGCTCGGTGTTTGAGGATTTGAGACACTGTGGCGTAACCACCAAAATCCAATCTGCAAGGTGCAAAGATTAAGAGGTAAGTCGAGGAGCTATTAAAACACACAAAATAGTGATAATAGTGTTTGCTGAAATGCAGTCTGAGTTGTTTGCACAACATTTCCACCAACTAACTCTCGTTGAACAGTGAATTTCCCCTGACAGACTCCTATCATTTCTCCTTTAGGGAGAGGTTAACCACAGCCCCGGAAGTGGAGCTAAAAAAACCTATGTGGCTGCAAAGGAAAAAATTGTAAACATTTCTTCAACTACCATTGCTGAATTTAACGAAAATCAGGAAAGTTTTGGATCGCAATAGTAATAAAGTTAATGGCAAAGACTGCAATAGAGGAAGTGAAGTTTAAGTGAAGCCAAAACTTTTGTCGCTCAGTGTGTTTAATTAGCCTTAACAACAAATGTTTACTTTTTTTTGTTCATCAGCCGCTGTCATTTTTGTTCATCAGCCGCTGTCATTTGTTCTTTGCTGATTATCAGCTATGATCATTTTATGCTTGACTACATGATAAAAGAAAATGAGTCATCCTCACAGTTTATATAATTTTAACTTCATTGCATTTATGAATTTGATTGTTTTTAATTGTAAATGGTCTAGTTCCAGACACAGGCAGCGGCTTTCTTTAATACAATGACAGGCAAAGCGTAAGGAGCAATGTGCTTTAAGATTCTAGTTGGAATAGAAATTTTGAATTGCTTTATTTAAACAGAAAATCCAGGTGAAGCATATTTAAAGAGAGATTTGTAAATGCTTTACTGTCAAATTCACTTGATTAAAATGTAATTACATTTTCATATGTACCCTTGTGTAGTAACTGTTTGCATTTACATATTTTTGTTCATGTGGAGGCAGACATGAGCAATACTCAGCCAAAACCTAAGATAGCTGCTTCTAAACACACTTTATAACTGAGAAGAAGACTAATTGAAATCTAGTTAGTAAGCTATTTATCCCCCGTCTTCCTCCTGCTTTTGTGGGAACACTGTTTCTGTCCATCTCATGTTCTCCCACTGAAAAATGTTCTATGTCAGCTCATGTTCAGGAACAGAAGATGGATTAGGCAGGATTAGTAAATCAATAGGCAGCTGCTGCTGTTCTGTTTAAGCTCTAAATACATTCATCGCCACTGAAGTGAGAGGGCTCCTCCCTTCAGTCGTCACCTATCAACTTACCAGGTGGACAAACCTTTCTCAGCCATGTCCAGGGAAGGTCACCGGCCCTCAAACGTGATATATCAAGGTCCCATGATAGTCTGAGCTAAACACTTCTGAAATCATTAGGAGTTTGAGAGAAAAACTGGCTTAAATGTCATTCATGAACACCAACGAGAAAGAGACGCAACAATGCCAAAGACAGACCCATGTAGGGAGGTCTTAGTCCTCAACGCAGCCATCAAAAGTCCCAGCTTCATGACCTTTGTCGCATGTCCTCTCCCTTTATCATAACCCACTTTCCTGTATGACAACTGGTAATTAAATTTGGGTCATTTTTGTAAGTTATGCATTTTCCATTTTCCTTCCATTTCACATAAATATAGTGATTTGTACGAGCTCAGGATTTTTGCAAGATGTTTAGCTCCATCATGCAGGGGAAGACTGAGACACATCCACTGCAGCGCTGCATTAAAGGGAGTCAGTTGAGGTCAGGTTGCCTCCAGGTGTATCCCAATGGAAGAAAGACCTCAGGATATATTTTCCGTCTTGGCTCAGAAAGGACGTTCTCTTTTTCCCTTCTGGACTTGTTACATCACCAACTAAAGCTCGACATGGAGAAGACAGCGGATAATTTGAATTGATATAGAACGTTTCTACGTTTTGATTTTGAGTGAGGTCTCTTAAACTTCTTCATGATTTTCAATAGAATCCATGTATGTGATTTCTTGATTCTATAGATCAGGCTTTAATCAAAGCTGAACTTCTGAATAAATGTGGTTAGTCATCATCAATTTATGATGAAACAAGAGGAGGCAATTATATTTTCACATACATAGGGGCAAAAATTATTATGAATTGGTCTTCCCTTTACTTCTATTGTCGTTTCAATTATGCATTTTGTTATCTTTGATATTAAAATCACTTTGATCAAAAATATTTTAATGAAAACTAAACAGGGAATCTGTTATGTGTGGCAAACAGTTTGTCCAAACAAAGAGTGCAACCTTTTGGAATTTGTTGTCCTTTTTCAGTGTTTTTATATAGTTTTGCAAACTTTAGAATTATTTTGAGAAATAGGGTGTGTAGATTAATTTTTCATGCTGCCATTTATAACATCAACAGCCTTATCTGTTCTTGTTGCTCAAATAGTTCATGAAATATAGACAGAAATAGATAGCTTGCAGGTGCTCCACATAAGACTACATTATCAGTGCGTGTACTGTAAACCTGTAGTTAGAACCACATTTAGTCGGGTTTGTAGTAGCAATTGTATCAGAAACTCTTAGAAGCACATGGAAATGTTATTCTGCATGATTACACCCTGCAATATCCAATCTTAAAAGATCAAAACGAATTCATTAGCTTTTCAAATATTCTTTCCATAGCCTAATTGTAGCAAAACACTATGAGGGCTATTTGCAATTCACAGTCAAAAGCTCATGCATAGCATATGTAGCCTGTATTAAGACCCAGGCACGTGAATATTTAATCAAACAGGCAAAGTTGATGCTATAATTCCTCAACAAATTGATGCCAGATTCTCAAATGATATGATAAGAAGAACAAATGCCACGTAGGTGGTTTTTTTTTGTGCTTTCTTTTTAACATCCTGTCATACCAATTATGTAGTAAAACCAGTGTGAGGTGCAAACACCATTCCATGTTCAGCACTCTTTTTAGTAAAGCGGGGTAACCATGTATTCATGCATCACTGTGATTCTTTCAAGAGTTTCAGACAACTCATTTTTTTGAAGAACTGACACCGGGGTAGAGTTTTGCAGTATGATGAACAGAGCCATCAGCCAGCCAGATGCAAACTGACATTTGAGGGAGGTGCAAAGCAGATAGGGAGCAGATAGTTTGATCTGAGGGGCATAACCATAAAGAAAAGACCTGATGTACAACCCTTGAACCCAACATGATTGATGGTTTCTATCAGCAGGCTGCTCGTGATGCTTTATTAAAGCGAGCTCGAGATGTGCAATGTTCCTGCAAGTACAAGCTACGAGAGAAATTGAAGACATTTTCCAGAGCACACAAAGCTTGAAAGCTGACAGAATGGGCATGAGAAGCATCCACGGGAACACTGAAATTGCAGCATTATTTTTGTAGCTGTATTTCTGCAAAGAACCTTTTAAAAATCTTCTCTCTCTCTCTCTCTCTCTCTCATCAGGCTTTGGGCATTGTTGTCCCCCTCTGTGGCAGAGTTCAAGGACGTACCCATATCTAGGTTTTATACTCAGGACCGAAACAAAAACTTCAGTTTGTTCAATCACCCATTTAGTCACTCGGTGATGCTGTCAGTCTCTTATGGGCATGTGTGAAGTGTTCCCACCCAGCGGCTAATCTCTGGTTCCCTGTGCTAGATTTGCTTGAATGCACTGTAATGACATTTATATCATTTTGTGAGTTGCCTACTCATATCCCTTAGAATTCCACCCACTCACAAATGTGCATAGCATTATGCTGTGTATGTATGGAGGAGACATTGTGATTACAGAATAAATTGTAAATTCGAGTGAATCTCTCATAAATTGCCCATCATTGCTCTTCTGCATGGTGTTTTGCTGCTTGGCTGGTTATCATTAATTTTCATGTGCCTATGCTTTAAATATGAATTCTCCCACAAAGTGTTTAATCAACAGTCCATGTGCTTCGAGTGCTTCTGCAGGCCCAGAAGGTGTTAAATGAATCATGGATTGCAGCTGGTCCTGTGGTACAGGGGCTCACAAGGTCAAATCTAGCTGAGAGGGTAGAGGGATAATAAACTACTTTCTCAAATTGCTCTGTTCAACCGTAGGAGTCATGTCCACGTTTTGTCAATGAATGACATTTCTTAATAGTAGCAGAAGCTGGTGTCTCACTCCTCCATTAATTAAGATTCATTGTGTTGCTGTTGAAACTTCAGATATACAGACAGCTAACAGCTGTCTTTTGACTTTGAGACCTGAAGAGAGCTGAGAACCTGATGGAGTGACTGACAGTGTCCTTACCTGACAGATGATTTACACGGTGTTCTTATCCATGCTTCTCTGTAGACAGTCAATTTCTGAAGGACACTGTGTGATATTAAAGCTTTTTTTGAACACATGTGCAAAGAAGAGTACTGATACCAATCTGATTTTCAAACTAAAACACAAAGGAACATGTTCCCCTTAAACTGTGGTGACACTTAAGACAGTGTCACCACATTTTAAACAAATTACATCCGTTTGTGGGTAAATCTGCCTACATTTAGGCAAATCACAGCAAATCATATCACGTTATCCAGTAACCCCAAAAACGGTTTGAATAATACAGGTTGTAATAAATAATTTCTGCTAAAAGATGTTGGTTAATTTGGAAAAAGCAAAACATAAAAGGAAAAAAAACAGTTAGATTACAAAAAAGGAAGTATGTCTCCTGCTTTGTTACAATTATTTTTGCTCAATAAACAAACTGACAAAGCTATTTTTAAAATCTTATTTTGTTTAAATCTGAAAACCAAACTTTATGACTTTGGACAATTCACCCAGATAATACTTCCACATGAGGAAGAACTCAAAATAAATAAAGTTCTTAAGACATATATGCCTTTCATAATATGTACTGAGAAGACTTTTCCTGGCTGGGTTGTTGTTGCCTGCAACATGCCTGAAGTGGAAGTACATATTTTAAAAAAAGAAAAAAAAACAGAAGATGCATTTCTCTGGATGACAATGGCACATTTGGGTGCATTTGTGTTTGTCAAAATTGAAGTTTGCAGTCTGAAGTCCCACAATAAGTATTTCAGGCCTGCACTGAAAGCCTCCCTGGGTCTGAACGGTTGCCTATAGTTTATGTAAGCAACTGTAATTTTGTACTATTGAAAAATATCTGAATATGAAAAGGTTTATAGAATCAAGGGAAAAGGTTATAGGCTCCCAGCAAGGGGGATTTTGCTGATTGAGCACTGTGGGGGATAAAAGATGGTAAAAGTAAAATGAATGAGAATAGAAAACTTGTATCTGTCAGTGCACTGTTACCCTCGCTTTGTTGGCACACACAGCCATCAGTCGGATGCTTCTTCATTTCCATATCAGCCCAACCCATTAATAATCATGAGCTGAAGTTTACATCGCACAGTGACAGAGGCTCATAATCGACTCTTGTTATTGTTCTCCAGTTCAGGGTTTTTGCTCCCCCCTCACAAGCAGAGGTAAGGAAAGGGGTACAGTCTTTAAATTGAACACTTCTACCTTAAAGTTGATGAAACCTCTTCTTAAATTTTTAATTTTAAGGATGGCTTTTTTCACTGTTTACAACAAGTTACTCTCCAGTTTGAATATTGGTTGTTTCCACTGAACTGTTTTGGGTTTACATGTTCCATCTATGTCGGATCTTTACTGGATAAGCAACTTGTTCTCCCATTTTTTACCTTGTAAGAGCTGAAATAGTATCCACCTGTGAAATTACAGTGTTTATCAAAAGTTAATGAAAAAACAAAAACAAAAGCAAAATATTTTTATGACACCTTAAAATGTTGTCTGGTTTTGCCTAGTATCTAGAAATTATACTGTATTTTTCTACATGGATATTATTCAGGAAATAGGCATAAAAGCTGCAGATTGAAAGTTGTTTTGTTTTGTTTTTTTGTTTTTTTTTTTTTTTTTTTTTTTTTTTTTCAAAAATGAACTGAAAAACATAAAACATCACTATTATTATTATTGTTGCTTTGGAACTCAGTTCCAAAGAGTGCAAAGGTAGGATTAATGCTGGTTTCTAGGACAACAAGAAGACACATAGGTATCCTGCTTAAATATAAACCACATAGAGGGTTAGAAAGAGAGCTGATCGCTCTCATTGATCATACAGTGGCGAATGGGCTTTATTCGAAGCCTTGTAGGTAAATGGGTTGATTATCTTTTGTTTCTCAGGTGTAAAGCAGATAAACCACACCAATGCAGCCCAGGAATACCATCAAGCTAAGGAGAACAAAAAAACAAAAACCAAACCGCAAAGAACCCCAGAACCGTGACTGGATGGGGCTACATTTAAATGCATTCCACACTTTTAAGATTTTTGTGCATAGTTTTCTTTCCACTTAATAATCAAGGACTGATATTGGTCTATTACATTAGATCCCATAAAAATACCTCAAAGGTTTTGGCTGTAATGTAGCAAGAAGTAAAAAAAAAGAACAGATCCAATGCTTGTAAATAGTTTTGGAAGGAAATGTGATGGATAAATCCAAGTTTTTGTTTTCACAAATATGGAAAAGACACTTGAAAATCAGTGACTGACAACAAATTTGTGAAAACATAGATATAGAATATTATTCAGAACCTAAGTGGAAGTTTCCTTTGTTGTTTCTTCTTGAAAATTAGACCACAGATGATAATTTATCTCCACAATGCAGCTCTGAAAATACAAGTGGAAGACAGAAAGTGGAAGAACAAGGAAGACAGAAAATTGATGCAGGGATTATAAGTGACGATCATGATGTCTGAAGCAGCACACAAAGATAACTGCACTCTCTGTACCATTTTGGAAGCCTCAAAAAAATATCACAACAAAAATCGTTCTCGCTCTTTGGATAAAAACTGCAATATAAAACGTTCCAAAAAAACAACAACCATAAAACAGGATGATAAATGAAGTCAAAATGTCCTCTGGAAAGATGTGACTGTAATTATTATACTCAGATAGAGTCTGGTGTGTTGAGCAATGTAAGTCTTTCTGACATTGTTTTCTTTTTTTTATATCTTTTTATTGCTATCATTCTATTTGCATGAATCCGACCAAAGCTCTTGAAAATGTTAATCACGTTACATAAGGTGTCAGAAAGACAAATGCCTTAAATAGCGCAAATTGTCGTCCCATTTTCAGAAATTGCACGTACTCAATTAGAATGATCTGTTTACATCTATTAGGTTAGGTGTGCCATTAGCCAAGACAACCGCTGTGGATGCATAGTACTGACAGCACGAATGTGGGTGTGTGATTGTATGGCACTGCATGGGTGCAAAATATGTTGAGGAAATGATATTCATAGATGGCGCCATTAATGCCAGCATGAGACTTTGCGAATATATTGGCTGACAACTTGAAGCTTGTAAAAACTTGGTGGAAGAATATAGCAAGATGACAATTAGAAACACCTTACTGTAATCAAATGTCTCAAATGTCGTTTTATTATATGAAACCTAAACACCAAAATGTAAGGAAATGTCTCAAATTCATATTGGAAGTTTTTTATCTTATGTTTGGTAAATGGTGAATGGACTTTATATATATAAACATTTTCAAGTTGTACTGATCACTCCTAACTTGTTTGACACATGATTTTCCTCAACCTTTTATTTCAATCCTTTGTCTGTGGTATGATGTGTAGGTGATTCTTTTGTATTGCTAACGCTCTGATCAAGTTAATATTAAAAATGCTGGGAAATACACACATTTTAACAGTGATGCACAAGCATATTTTGAAGACGCAATGATCAGAGTCCAGTTTATAGAAATTCATTCAGGACAGAAAGGTTAACCTTTGCACACAAACAATCAAAAACATACCCATTCTCTGGGAGAAGGTGATGAGATCCTACTCACTGAGTAAGCACCCAAGTGGCGCCTTTCATTAAAAACGTGTCTGGCCCTGCCAGCAAAGCGTTGTCAGATGCTTCATAAACAGGAAAAGTTAACGTCCCCTAAAGACACACCGGAGCGGCTTCAAAAGCTCACTGCTAAGCCCTTTTTGCTCAAATCCGAAGACTGGATGCACGCACGCACTGGATTCTGATTTACACGACTTTTATCTCTCGTCGAGTCCAGCAGCGGCCGTGTTACAAGGTGAACTGGTGAAACAAAATGGTCGGTCACAGAGGATACACCATGCAGCCTCTCTTCTCTTCAAAAGGCCCATTGAACCTGAACAACCAGGGACAGTTCCTCAAAAATCCCTCGAGCAAAAATGCTTTCCGCACTGTACGTACAATGAGGTCAGCTGGTGGAATAAATATGAACCCATATTTAAAGCACACACTCACACACACACACACACACACACACACACACACACACACACACACACACACATAAAAAAAGAAACAGCGGCAGCCCCTCACACACACGCTCGAGGGACCAGCTCTATTGACT
>CAEGAF010084216.1:0-35549 GCA_903067075.1 Micropoecilia bifurca | reverse complement strand
TTAATGTCTGAAAGAAAGAAAGAAAAAAAATATTTCAGAAAGCCAAGAAAAGTGTGTGATGAACTTACAGAAATGTATTAAATGTTTTCTCAGATTTTCTGATTAATTAATGTTTCAATTTATAACCCAGGTTCATCCAGTCCAATGGTTGGATTTAAATGTTTCGACATATATATTGCCTTTTTTTAAAGCTCTCGCTAACTGGAAAGTACCAAAAACAACAAAGATGGAGTGCAACAGTAAATACTACCACATGTATGGGTTTAATGTTAAATTACAAAACGTCATCTTTATAACGTAAAACAGTTCCCCCATTTGCCAAAACCAAACGTTTAAGATTTTTAAAGAGAACCATTTGACTTGTTTGTAAAATTGTGCTTCATCGATGCTGTACATTCATCATTAAAAAGCCACCGACTTCTACACAACTCAAGAAGAAGAAGAAGAAGGTTATAGATCAGCCCTCACAAACCTGCAACTCAAACAACAGAAATAAATGTGGTTTTGTTTTTAATATAAACTACATGTTGCAGTTCTTGTGTTGTCTTGTACGAGATTTTCTTTGTTACAGATATTTCACTGAAGAAAAAGCATTTCGGTAGGAGTCTGAAACACTTTCTTACAGCTTCTAATCCTACGTAGGCCTAAAACAGCCACATAATGACCACAGTGATATGAAAACGGAGGGAAACGATACATGGCGCAGCGGCACGATGGCGGACTGGAGAGAGGATGAACATGTAACAACGTAACTGCCTCGTTGATCATCATTTACATAGGTATATGAACAGGCATTTCATACCAGCCCCCTGCTGACAATGTCTGTAGAGAATGAGGAAATAGAAACAAAATTCACAATGCCAAGGCATCCTCTGGAACGTCCGAGCGTCGTGTTTTAGGGGCGGGAGCGCATGTCAACAGCACTGTGACTGTAAGGATATCTCAGGCATAGCATGACTTCACATTCAGGATGATGATTGAAGAGTTTTCACCTCGGGGCGGACTGCGGGAGTTCTTAATGAGACCCCGGCCCCGTCACGAGGTCGGTTGACTTGTGGTAGATGTCACTGTTGAGCTCGGGCGACCCGCAGGTCCGAGGGAGGAGAATCCAGAAGCTGAAGTTGGCGACGCTCGTTTGTGGAGCAGCTGTGAAACGGGCGGCTACTGAAGGACGAGGCCGACCTGGAACACGAGCGTCAGCAGACTATTAGATGAGCTCTAACGCTGCGTTTATTCACAACACAAATAAACTAACCCACACTGAAAATACTGAAATACAATGGAACTCCTGATGAAGTTAAGTCTTAAAACTTGGTAAAAACTTTTAATTGTTTTCAGAGATTCAATGCATCATCTTTGTGGAACAGTTTATAGTAGTGTGCATAATCAGATTTAGTTTCTGTGTTCAGTTTATAAGATAAAATGAGTCTGAGTTAGTCATTCCTACAGGCGGCGGTCTGAAGGAAGGAAGCAAGAGAGAAAGACAACAAAGGAAATGAAGGCAGACAAGGAAAGAAGATGTAGGACGCAAGGAAAGCAGAACCGGCAAAGAAGGAAGTGAGATAGGAAAACTAGCGAAAGAACAAATGGAAAACACAAGAAAGAACGACCAGGACATCTAGGCAGTAAGGAACAGAATTAATCACGAAAGTACAAATATTTATTATTATACTCTTATTTTTGCATTCTTACCCCAATCCAGAAAATATAGAAATTAAACGCCATACTTTTCAGGTTTCTATAGGAACCCTATTCAATGCTCCTTTCACATGATTCAAGTACTGAAACATGTTTTCTGACAACAGAGACCAGAAATATCCTAGAATTAAAATCGTATTATTAATGAATCAGATACAGTTAACGTAATCTTTCAAATGGTTTGGCACAACAAGGAGCAGCATCACATGAAATGTTCTTCCACTGAAAACTGCACTGCAATTCGTCTTTAGGACACAGGACTGCTGCCTTTTTGAATGATGAGATGCAAAAGGCGTTGTAGTAAAATGCTGCTGACCTTATCAGGGTCCATAGGGGGACATTTCCAATTGTAGAGGTAATACTGCAGATTTCCATCTCCTATGCCAAACTTCAGCTTCTCCAGAAACACCTTATTCTCCATCAGATCCAAGGCATTGAAAACGTCAAAACCTTTCTGTCAAACACACACGCAACAAACACTGAGATGACGAGTCACCTTCTTAGGTTTCTACATTTAATGACACACAGCTCAGATATGTACATACGCCGTTTAAAAAGAGACGTCACATTTTTCCCCTCATTCCATCATTAAATCAAACTAAACATTTCCTGTTTTTTTTATTTGCTAAATACCAGATTTTTACCTCTAAACAATTTGTAAAATTTTGAGCTTGTGATAGTTTAATTCACATTTAGCAGATTAATTTAAAGGCATCGCCTCAAAAATACTGATAGGCAATGATATCAGGAGAAGTGTTGATGTCCACATGTCTGCTTCATTCTTGGGTTCAACTTTCTGAAAGCACCACGTTTATCTTTTCAAGTACTTATAGAAAACTATTAACACCATGTAAATGTCCAGATTAAAATCTCAATTTTCAATAGGTGCTGCTTTTATGAACAATAAAAAAAGTGAGATTTTATTACCACTGTTAATTTTTTATTGGTAATGTAATTTTATTAAAACGATAATATTTAATGGCAGATTTTCTGCATGGTAAATTTTTCAGTCTTACCAAGCGGCCAACAAACCTGACTAAGTTACAGAAGCTCTGGGGTCAAAATTTGAGCAAACTATTGTGGAAAAACATGTGGAAGTAAAAACCAAGTTATACCAAATATAAAAGAAAATGTATGTGGATGTGCTGAATTTGAAGAAAATGATCTGAAACATTTTCAAAAAATATTCTCTCCCTTTCTTTACTCAAGATGTTTAGCAAAAACGGAATGATCTGGTAACAGTAAATGATCAAAACCACAAACGGTTTACTGATTTAATGTCAGACAGTGAGGAAAACTATGTGCAATACGTGTAAATATCTGGCATCAACTGTGAAACTGAGGTTTTTGGCAGGAAGTGGCTCGTTACCATTTTTGCCAGAATCAGTGCATCATTCATTAAGTCCAGTAGTGGAGTTACAGTATGAACGCAGTAGAATGAGTAAGCTGCCTTCAGGCTCCTATGTAGAGGGTGATGCATCACAGTTGAGGGTAAAGTGTAGAAACTAGTAAAGTCTGTCAGTACGCCAGCTGCAGTCTGAAAGAGAGCAAAGCACGTCTTTTTATAAGAAAAACAACAAAACGAGCTGCTAGCTTGAGGACAGGATGTACAAACCTCTACAACATAAGTGTCAATTATGTTTTCCTGTGGTAGGAACCAGTGAGCAACCTCTTCTTCTCCCATGGACGGTGCCAGGTGGAAACGTCTCAGGTATTTCTGCAGCAGCTCAGTGACCTGGTGGAGGTCACGTCTCTCCATCAGCCGCAGGCCTCGAGTCTTAGTGCTCTTCATGCAACACAGAAGCAAAAACATTAGTTCGATTTCTCTCACTATTAGAAAAAAAAAAAAGAGAAAAGTGCAACCATTTACATCTGGTAGCCTGTAGAGCTTCATGGTTCTTTGCAACGTCATGTTTCTGCTAAGATGGGAAAACTTCACTTCCACGAGTTTCCTCGGGTTCAACGAACGATGCCAGTACCTGATGGGGGAGAACCCCCCCACCCCCAAAAAAAACAGGGTGATGAAATGGGGAGATGCCGTGCCACCATGTTCTAACATCGAGTACGGTTCGTCATACCTGCATGTAGACACGGGTTTAGGCAGCACAACTCCGGCTGTGTACACCGCCTGGAATATCCCCTCCAGGTTCACCCTCCGGGTTATCTCTCGGATCAGCACAGGAGCAACGCGCTTCGAACGCAGCTTCTTATGAACACAAAGGAAGTTGATTTCCACCATCTTCTTTGTCCTGCACCAACAGGAACAAACAAGGGTTGAATCTCTGCCTGACAGACTGCAGAAACCTCTAGACCCGGTTAGATGAGCTCACATGTCATAGACGCGTATGTCTGCAGGGATGGCACTGATGAATCCAACAAGCTTCTTATTTGAGGAGACTCGCACTCCACAGTGCCACTGCGGTAACCAACCAGGTGGACGCAGAGCCCTGAGGGACACAGACACTTTCAGCAAGTGGATGATAAAAGTAAAAGTAAAAGGGCTGGTGAGAAGGTTACACTGATTCGTCATGAAAATGTATATCTTATTCATTTGGAGCTTTTAAAGATTTGCTTGAACTTTATCATTGTTTCAGTGTGGAGCAACTACGCAGCAGAAAACTTCAGTGATTACCGTGCATTTTATTTAAACCATACAGGCTGAAAAATATGCCAAACCCTTTAATCAGTCTTTTTGTTGTCGCTGCAATTTTTTCTCAGTCACTTTGGT
This sequence comes from Micropoecilia bifurca, assembly GCA_903067075.1. Taxonomy (NCBI): domain Eukaryota; kingdom Metazoa; phylum Chordata; class Actinopteri; order Cyprinodontiformes; family Poeciliidae; genus Micropoecilia; species Micropoecilia bifurca. Next base: position 31,123 of record CAEGAF010084216.1, on the reverse strand, counting down.
ACATTTCTCAGATAAGAAGTAACTTTTTTTGGCCATGACATCAAGCGTGTGCTTGGAGGATTCAGGGTGAAGCTTTCAAACCCAAGAACAGCTATGCAGCTGACAGGCACGGTGGGGGTAGCATCATACTGAGGGTTTGATTTTCACAGCAAGTTGGGAAGATTTCTGGACAATAACTTGTCCCAGAAGTTATTGAGTAAAGCAATAATGTTGTTTTGAGACCATTTTCAAGTAATATGTTAATCGCATAATAACACAAGTACACAAATATCAATAAAATTTTATTTCTAACAAACAATTGTCACTGGAAGACATTTTATATATCCCAAACAAATAGAACAACTGAAATAACAAAGTAAATGGACATTAAAGTCTCCATAAACAAAATTATTCCTTGAAAAAAGCAGCAAGTGGAGACCAATGTGCCAGACTGAAGCTTTTTGTTATTCAGTCTTTGGTTAAATGAGAGAGAGAGACAAGAGAAAAACAATCACGCAAACGAAAATCACACAGAATTGGTTTTGTAGCACTTACAGCAAACTAATAACAATAAAGCGTATTTCTAATCTTCTGACATTAAGCTCCTGAAACGGCCCTAACCTTAATCTATACTGAAAATCTGCCGTTTGAGCTTAAAAGCTAAGTCTGCGCCAGCAAGCCAGTCAATTTTAATGAAGTACACCAATTCTGTCAATAATGGAGGTTAAATAGCCACACAAAAATATAACAGAGCCTCATTGATGTCTACAAAAAGGATGTGGCGTCTCTGTAAACTTACTAAAAGACAGTTCTCCTAATATTAGTGAAGGTATATGTGTATTTTTTTGACTCAGCATGTGTAATTTATCCCTGCGAGGACTAGAGAAAATCTGAATAAAGTCCAATTTTCACACCAAATTCTGCTTAAAATTACTCACATGTGTGTCCTACCGTAAAGATATATAATGACTCAAATTAAATTAAAGCAGACATAATATTAATTTACAATGAGTGTATGTAAACTTCTCACCAGCACTGTAAACAAACACAGAAGGTACTTACCATTTGAGAAAGTTTGGTGAATAATCAAATCTGAACATGTTGTCATCATCCTCCACATAGTTTTCATTTAACAACGTGTACAACTCTTTCAACTACAACCAGAAAGACACCTTCAATTAGATAATTATCAGTGACCTCATTAGTTTCTTCTATCCGATACCAGCATCCCACTTACTACATCTGCATTACTAAGATCCAAGGTGTCCCACATAAAGCCTTGAGGTAAAGAATATGGCTCCTGTCTGATGTTTTCTTTGTCAGCTTCAATTGGACCGTGGCTTGTCACGACTTCATCTACAAAAATAGCACATCTCTCTCTCAGTAGTGAATTATTTTCCAAACAACACAAGAAGAAAGAGAACATTTTCTATATTTTAAATTTCAAAAAGCGGAAGAGTCTCTGGGTCTCCTTATTTTTTTAATAACACTGCAGAAGAGCTGAGAGGTTAAATCCTGCTTGCGTTGGTCCTAAGGTGACCAGGTGTCCCCCGTAACATGAGCCCTGCTACAAAGACAGCAAGAGCTGGGATGGAAACTGCTTAATATAATGTCTCACAAAGGAAAAGCTTGGATGTGCAGTATAGCTAACACTCTTCTGCAGCACTGCACCCTGAGCAACTCACAAGGATGAAATAAAAGTCGTTAGTTGGACAATTAATGCCCTTCGTAAAGAGCTGCTAAACAAAACAGCTTTTACTGCAGCACAGCAGCCATTGATTGTGATTTTATTTGCTGACTTTATTTGAAACTTACTTAACTTTGGGACAGGCTGGGTGTCCCAGAACTGGTATTTGTGCTTGGTTGCCTCGTCGATACTCTTTGCTGGACCCTGGCAGGACAGCATTTCCATGGCTCTTTGGATGTCCTGGAGCTTCTGAATGGGCAACCCAGGGTTCTGAAAACATTTTAAAAAATGACATATATGTCTTATACATATATAAGCTACTTTGGTCACATATATTTTTTCCTGTACAATGTGTGATGGTTTGATTGCTTTTATTAAGCTAATTTGGCTTTCTGGACTCAAGCCTAGTTTATAGAATAAATAGGAGTTGAGTAAGCTTGGTGTTGGTTATTATTGCAAACAACTGTATATCCTCAAGTTGTAGCCTACCTGTAGTGCATCACAGAAGTATTTATACCTTGAACCTTGTCACATTTCTCCACTTTACAACCACATACTTCAAAGTTGTGCACTAGTAAAGTTCAGGGCAAGTGATTTGCTTCACGTGTTATTAAAACAAGTAGAGTAAAATACCATAAAGTAAAAAAAAACAAAAAAACACATTGTTCAACGCATCACCACAAAATGGAAACAATACAGCACAACCTAAACTGATAGAAAGGGTGAGGAGAGAAATATGAAGCATCCAAAACTTTTTGTGCAAATTACAATGTGGGATAAGAAAAGGAATTTTATCACCCAACCACATCATGGTGTGGGGGATGGATGTCCTCCTCAGGGGCAGAGAGCTGGTCTGTTGATGGAAAGATGGAGTTTAAACTGCACAAAAGTGGACTCTTAGATACAACTAAGGCAACTTCTGAAGGCAACAGGTTGCCTTTATTTAGGGGTATGAGAGTAAAGGACAATGAATATGAATGCACTCAGCATTATTTGAAATTTTAGTTATAAAATCCATTGTTAAAAATGCACGACTGGTCTTTATAACTTTACAATTATACGATTGCACTTTGTGTTGGTATGTCATATAAAATCAAAATAAAAGACATTGACGTTTGTCATTATAAAGAGTCAAATAAAAAAAATTCAAGAGGTATGAAAAGCTTTTTTCTTGTTTTTCACAGCATTAATATGATGCAGTTCTACAGATCCACTGTCATCACCATACCTTGATTTCCTGAGAGTCAGAAGCAGAGTCAGATTTGGCTCCAGAGCCCGAGCTGGGCTTCTCCTTTTTCCTCTTCTGCTTCTTCTTCTTCCGCTTAGCCCCCAGCTCTCCCCCCGGACTGCTACACACACACACACACACACACACACACACACACACACACACACACACACACACACACACACACACACACACACAGGACAAAAATGACTAGCTGACTCTGCTGGATACACACACACACAGAGCTAACCTCAGCTACAGCAGCCACTGACAGCTCAGCTACTTGCTGTTAGCCGACTAACGGTTTGCTCTAATGGCTGTCATGTCATCCAGACGGGTAAAATAACAGAAACTACTACAAAAAAGGGTCAAATATTCTAGCGATATAAAACAATTTAAACTAAAAAAAGGAAAAAACTCTAAACAATTGCCTATCTGTCGCTTAGTTGTGTTTGTGTCAGCTAGCATTGACTAGCTAGCTGCGCTAACCTCACACATATAAGCAGGCTGCTCGCAATGCCGTTAGAGCGTTTCTGGCGTTTCTCCCCCCGCGCCCGCCGGGACAGGCCACCCTCACCCCTGCATATGCTCATTCTCCTCCTCGTTGTCTCCGTCTATCCCACACGTATCCTGGTCGTCCAGCTCCAGGCTCTGCTGGCTGGCCGCGGACTCACTGTCCTCCGCCATCATCAAGATGCTTAAAAAACTGCCAGCTAGCGGTTTTTTTTAGAGGCTCACTGACAGGAGGCGAGAGATGAGAGGGGAAAAAAAATAAAAACAAAGAAAGTATCTGGAGGGAAACAGCACCCCCTGGAGGATAGGTGAGGTGGAACAGGCTTTTATCGTTACAGCGGCGGTTCAGGACCAAATTTACCAGGGGGAATAGAGGTCAATGTTTGTCTGTTTGCTGTTTTAAGCAAACAAAAATGAGGGCACAGAACGAAAAAATGAAAAAGAAAAACCAAACGGGGGTCGAGGGGGAGGCAACAAGCTGTACTTGTGCCCCCACCAATCCAGTCTAACTTTATTTATAAAGCACTTTAAAACAACCGCAGCTGATACAAAGTGCTGTACATTAAAACGCAACATAATAAAATAAAATAAGTAAAAAACTCTTACAGTTTAAAAATAAAAACACACTTGATCCCACTGGTGTTAAAAGCCAAGTAAAATAAATGTGTTTTAAGACGAGCTTTAAAAGTGGACAGTGAAGGAAACTCTCTGACCTGCAAAGGCAAGTCGTTCCATAACGTAGTGCCAATGACAGAGAAGCCCTGTCCCCTCTGAGCTTCCTTCTGGATCTCAGTACCTCCAAGAGCGGCTGATCTGATCACCAGGCTTACATTTATTTTAGTTTTTTTAATCATTGCCTTTAAGACTTTAAAGTTGGTGTTGGTAGGTATTAATCTACCAGCCTTCCTATAACACATAACTATCAAGTGACATGTTCAAATTTCCTGTCAACTTTAAACATTTAACTCAAAAACGTGCCTGCTGGCTGGATGATTTATTGATTATGATGTGTAGTGTTAGTTTTACTTCAAATGTTACATGACGGATATAGACCATAAAAATACAATTTCTCTCATTTCACCAAACACTTTCGTCCATGTTTGCTGTATCCTCTACATGGCTTGTGGTAAACCGTAAATAAGAGTTCTTACGCCACAAATAATTCCAGCTTGGTTGTTTATTCAGAATAACAGGCTTAAAATATAATGCAACCAATCGATTTACACCCTCAGTATTCTGTATTGCTGCTCCACCTGAAACTGGAGGTCGTTGTGGGACACTGTGAAAGAAAACCTCATTCATTACACCAACTCACAAATGATTGCGACAGAGCAGAGGTAAGAACACAACTATACACACTCCGTAACATGATTACTATGGATGCACAAATCCTGGTTGAATTGATGATTTAATAGTCACTCAGAAGCATCACAAATGGACACTATCGTGTTTTCAAATAATAATTAAAAAAAAAACACACTGAAATAAACATTCATTCTCCAAAAACCAAAGGACAGGGTAGCTTCACGTACAATCACACTTAGCTTTATCTTTCCTGAAAAACCTACTTACTCTCAGGGAACGCCTTGCTGATTACTGTAAAGGCTTTGAGGATTGCAGCAGCTGGTAGACATTTTCTGAAATGTCTGCAGTGTAGCTGTAGTAATATCTGCGTGCTGAGGAAAGCACAATGCATGCTTCCCTTCACAAGGGAAAGAGAGAGGGCTGAGGTAGAGGAGGAAAGCTAAAGGCAAAGCAAAGGTACAAATAAATAAAGTTGCAGAATCAGGTTGTTCAAAGGCACTTGGATTATGTGTGTAAGGAGAAGAAGAAAAAAAAAGCTAAAACGCAGCAGAGTTGGCAAAATATTACGCAGCATTTGTTTCAGCTCCATCAATAAGCCAGGTAAGAAGAAAAAGCCCTTAATATGTTAAAAGAACAAAAAAACTGCCCATTTTCAGGTAAAATACTTCATGTTGGCATTTAAAAATCTTAGAGGTTAACGTTTACAAAAAAAAGCAGACGTATAAAAGTGATGCATAGCCTCAAAAACAAAAATATGCAAGTCAGTGGTTCAGCAAATATAAAACCTTCATAAGATCAACTTCACAATTATAAAGAGTGAAACTACGTGTTTTGTAGTGGTGATTTACCGTTACCAGCAAACTGGCGTCACATTATCTGCTCAGCATGTAGTCATTTAAATTGATCCGACCTAAAAGGTGACGTGAACAACTGAAAACCATTCAAAGTACAGGGTCCACATGTTTATATTGAGGCTGATGCTGCTGTAGGACTCAAAGCAGAGTCTACAGATTCCTATTAAGCTGTAGTTACATGTCCTGTAGTGCACATGTGCTCCAAAGCCATTAACACCAGTCACTGTGGTTTAACTGGGGTTTTACTCTCACTTTTAATGGGTACTTCCTGGGATTTTGCCAATATGGCTCAAGAAAAAAACGGCTGCTATGGTCAAGTCATCAATTATTTCCACCACAGTCCATTTACACCTACAAGGCTCCTTATATATAAAAAAGGCATATATTTGTTGTGCATAAAATCTCCCAATATCTTGGCTCCAAAGTCTGTCTGTCAGCCGCTCAGTGGTCGTCTGGTGGATCTTCCTAGAGGGACTTGAATTGTTCAGTTCTGGACTTAGAAGAGATCCCAGTGCGGAAATGTGTTCTCAGTGCTTTCATAAGAGCAAAAGGTTCGAATTTAAAAGCATGTATCCTTCATGGTCTTGTTGAAGCAGTGGAAGAGCACTGGCAGTGGGGAGGTTTACATTTTTGTGTGTTGATAAAACAAACAGCTTCATGTTTGTTTTCTTGCATTTTTCATCTTGTTCAGGGTGATTGCATATCGATTCTCTGTGTAAAACCATCGTAGTGTAAAAGTCAAAGAAATCACAAGATAACCTTCAAAATCCATCATGTTTTTAGTGTAAAACCCTCCCTTTTATGTGCTTCTGAACATTAAACACAGATTAATAAACTAGAATATCATTAAATCGATTTCAGCACACATTAAACTGAGTGACATATTTCAAGTATTCGTTTGAGAATTTGATTGCTAATGGCTTACAGTAAACGAAAACCACAAATTCAGCTTCCCAGACCAGTAAAAAGTAATGTTTAATAATAAAATGCAATAGTATGGCTCATAATATATTGGGGGCAGCTAGATTGTTCCTACAATCATCAAAAATAGTAGAAATAAACACTTTAAATATAAAACTGTGTGAATAATGAATCTCTATAAGTATTAAACGATATTTTAATTTATTCAGATGCACCTGCAAAGTGAATTTTAAAGCTGGGTTGTTACACTGACATCACTTTGCATAAAGATTTGGACACAGAGAAACTTCCAGAAATGATTTTAGTAAATTATGGCTTGTGATTATATGAGGACCGACTAGAAAAATGTAAACCTCTCCTTTAACCAGCCTCTGCGACTCATTTAAGGTTGAAGGCCAGCAGGGGGCGCTCCTCCCTTCTCTGCCAGGGGCTTTTCTTCTCCTCCTCTCCATCCTCATGTGCCGCATCATCATCTGGGGAGACAGACAGCAGCGCGTGATCAGTCCTGAAAGTCATTTCCTCCGGCGTGGGCAGAGGAGGAGGAGACGCAGGAGACGCCGGGGAAACCGAGGGTGGTTCCTCTCGTATTTGGACATCCTCAGCTGTTTTCCCCTCCACAAGCCCTGATAACTGGTTCTTTCCCTTACGCTCAGCTTTGTCTGACAAGGTGAATCGGGTTTTCCCGCCGTCAGCCTCTGGGCTGCGTTTCTCCTCAGCGCCGCCGCCGCCGTCCAGATCATCCACGTACACCAGCTGGGTGTAAGCCGTGGCAGTCGTTCTCTCGGAGGCCCTCTCTTCCCGCTCTGCGTCTCCCGCCCTGCGCCCCGCTCTGGGCTCATTCAGGTCCACCCCAGAGTCCAGACTGGCGTCGTTGCCGTGCCTACCACCGCTGTCATAATCCTGCTGATCTCCTGAGCTCTGTGAACTGTTTTGACAGCCCGCCCGCTGGAGGTCGATGTACGAGTGTCGGATGTGAGCGTTGGAGCGTCCGTCCAGAGACACAAACCACGCCCGGGGATGAGGCAGAGGTTTTCCTCCTCTCAGCTCCATTAGAGTCTTTTCAGCCAACAAGGTGTCCTCTTTGTTTATTTCAACAAGAGCCGTTTCCCCGAGAGCGGTAGGGATAGACAGAGACTCCGACAGGCCGAGAGCCTCCGCCTCGCCCTGCGTGTTGGGGTCTGGGGTGCTGTCGGACGGGCTGGGCCCCAGGGGCTGCTGGGAGTGGGAGGCGTTGAGCTCAGCCTGGATGGTCTCCAAGTCACTTTGCTGGTCGGTCTGCAGCAGGAGGGCCTGACCGGACAGCGGGTGTTCGCCAGGGAGGCGCATGTAATGTGCGGGGATCACCAGTGTGGGGCGCACTCTGGAGTAGCCCTCTCCCGCACTCAGCAGGTCCACCGAGCCGCAGCAGAGCAGCTGACCCGGGCGGGAGAGCAACGGAGGGATGGGGCGCTCCAGGTGGTCTACAGAACGGGACAGCAGGTGGTCGGGCGCCCTGCACTCCCCTCCCTCCCCCCTGCAGGGGGAGTGAGGTGGAGAAGACGGAGAGATGCAGTCAATAACGCCGACGCTGCTCAGCTGGGTAGCAGACACCTGGCCGTGATTGGACGACGAGAGCGCATCTGAAATGTGGTTGCTGGACGAGCAGACGGAGGTGTACGACTGCCGGTAGCCCCTCTCCGTCCCGCAGGACAGGGCCGCCTTCAGCGGGAACGTCTCTGCGGACTGCCGGTAGTCCCGGCTGCGAGGCGTCAGGTTGCCGAGGGACGAGCCGTAGTGGCTGTTGTTGCCGAGAGAACAGCGGCTGTGTTTGCTGAGGTGGATCAGACTCTGCTGACGCCGAGTGTCTTGGGGCTCGTACGAAGAAGGCTTCAACATTGGCGTGGTCATGTCAGGCTCGGTTGCTGTGGAAACGAGCTCCAGCTGCACCTAAACAAAATAACATTTGGTCATATAAATTGCATTAGACTCATTCAGGGTTGAGTACAGATATGAAGCAGCTGTCTAAGAAAATAAGATGCGATTCTTTAGCAGAACCATTGGATACAACTTTTTAGTTCAAGGATCTTAAACATGTTTCATTATAATAGACTCACTTCTTTTAGCCTCTTCAGAAAATTATACATTTTATAGGTCAAGGTAAGTTTTCAAACTTTTCCAGCACAACACTTTGGAGATAAGGACAATACAAAGGAACTAAAGGAGATAGTTTCAATTCACTATTATATAATAACACTTTTTTGTTGTCATTAACATTTTGTGATAATGTTCTATAGTCAACAGCAGGGACAAAATAAATAAAAATATAACAACATTTTATGGTTTCAAACATCTCCAATAAATGTTCTCCCATAGTTTTCTGCCCCTTTACTTTAGCAAATAGTAATAATTTTGGTAATTCTGTTTTGTGCAACTTAACTTCAGACAGTAAGAAAAATGTGAATGTGTCTTTTTGTTATCTTTAAATATCTAGTCTCAGCTATAAATAAACTGTTCCAAATTTAGACTTTTAATCCAACATTAGATTGCACTTCGCTACCAAACTGTGCAGCCTGAACCTCAAACATTTTCTAGGATTCTATACAGAATTCAAGCACTTTCCAAGCCCATGGAGGTTAAACATACATGTATAATCTTTAAAGCCAAAGGAGGAACTGGAATGTAAGCTGAAAGGCTCAATTGAGCCTTAAAACCTGGATGGTTTTCAGACTGCACAGGTTGTGGTGCTCTAGCTGCACAAGACTTCCCCATTCTGTCGCTCTCGCTCATCTTTGATCCTTCTAACTTAGAGAGGAGGTGTAACGCTGTCAGAGTGAATCCTTTCTGAAAAGCTTGCAGCCATTGCTGAGTCTGACTCACTGAGGAGGCTGTCAAAGCTGCTGATTTCAATTCCAGATACACTTACTGCTTTACTCTCCACAATCTAAATCTGGGGACAGACAACATGACTTTCACAGTCTTCACAGATTTTGAAAAGACATGAAGTTCACACTGGAAGTTCAGCAACTTATTGTTTAAAGAAAGCATTTTTATCTTTCTGTTTGTATAGTATTTTAAATGTTGGCTTTATGTTAATAACTTTTCACTATTTAGGTCAAAGAGGCGAAATGTATTTACGTGGCGTGTTTCCAAAAGCACAGGCAGCACAAAGTGCTCTACAAGGGAAAAAAACAACCAAAATGCTAAAAGGCATCAAAAGGTAAAGGAATCAAATCAAAGAGTTTAAAAAGCTTCACATTTTAGTCTTAAATATCTGAGTGTCTCTCTCTTTTTATTTTTACTACTATGTTTAAAATCGATTAGTTTATTATGTCTACTATTTTGCATTTATGATAAAGTCAAACATTCTCCCAAATATTTTAAGACAAAATTAATACAAGCATATAAAAATCATCTTATTTCTGTTGTAGTAGCTCTATTTTATTGGCTTTCGGTGATCAGTTCACACAAACCGACTGCGACAAGATTCAACCAAAACAAACAAAAAAAAAACTTGCGCTGCTGACAGAAACTACTGCAAACCTTTAGTGAAAAACAACTGTGGTAACATTTAGTAAAAAAAATCTTTGACATGTAAAAAGCAGAAGAGTTCCCTTTATAAAATGAATAATTGGGTAGACAAACCTCATTGCTGATGAGGTTCATGTGGGACATGGAGGTTGCTTGATCCTTCTTTGTGCCGTCAAGACCAGCTGACAGAGTGAACTTGCGATGAGACCCACGAGGCTTCAAACAGCGGCGTCTGTTCAACACAGACACAGCCGGGCGCATGAGTTAGTCATCCAATTCCTGTTGTTTCTATATGTTGTTGCATATAGAAACAACAAAACGAATAATTTTCCCCCACCATTAATACTGAGCAACCCCAATTTCTACAGTTGACCTGTAAAGTAAGATGCTTACATTATTTGGTTATGAGTCCAAAACAACGAAAATTTTATTTGTAATGCTACTAGAGTAGAAAATACAGTAAGCTAGGTTGTTTTAACTTAATGTTCTTTACAACTGTCAAGGGGACAGTACTTGACAGTTTACTTTAGTGAAAGAGTTGCATCCTTAGTGTACAAAGGAGCCTCATCGCAGATCCTTCCTCTAATTCTTTTCATTTAAGTATGTCAATTCCAATCACTACAAAGTATTTTTCAAATCATGCTTTAAATTTTCCCTTACTGTACAGTCTCTTAGTCTTATTTGTTTGTTTTTGTATTTTTTAATTTTGTACAAATCTGCATTTTCTCAACCAGGATACCCAATTGTAATCCCAAATAGCTTTGCATTAGGTCTGATCAAAGTATTTTTAAATGATTGGCTGTCAGAGTCCATGACTAAGGCAAAAAAAGCAACCTCTTGTGAATCAGTAAGACATATTGCTGTAAAAAGTTGATTACTATACATACCGGCAGTAGTACAAGAGCAGGCCCAGCAGGGACAGCAGAATAAAAGCCATGCCTCCCAGTATGGCCAGCAGGAACATGGTATGGTAAGCGCTGATGTCCCTTGCCACTATTGGACCTTCAAAAAAATAACTTTATTAACTAAAAAGACAAAGAAACAGGTAATAAAAAGAGCAAATAAACCTTACTTATAATTTTGTCTAATTTCTTACCTGAGTTCAGAGGAGACATGGCAGCCACCCAATACCCGAGCTGAGGAGCGAGGTAGGTCAGAGTAAGCTGGTTCCCCACCTTCTGTACCTGACCCGAACTGCTCTTGATCCAGGCACCTAAACAGACAAAACCCCATTGATTAAAATCCAACTTGGCCAAAAGTTACAGTGTCAAAAAGACCTTCAGAAGAAAGTGACAAAGTGAAAAATGGATGATCCAGACTAAATTTCCATCTGACTCTCCCACATTAGGTAAAGACAATGGAGCATTATTGTGATCTTGTGCAAGAATTATTATCAATCCAACATAAGAAGTGGTAACAAGTGGCTCTTGTTCTTTCACAATATGGCGACATTTAAAGAAAAGGTAATATGCTGATTACTAATACTTGATTAGTTTGTTGTGTAACACAGAACAGGAGTGGGCGCTACCCAGAAAAAGACCAAATTTGGTCACTACGCCTTGGTCAATATTTCCTTTTCTTTGAATAGTGATGTAAAATGAAAACATTTTTGCCCTGTCCATAAAGTGACAGGGCAATTGTTTCAAAAAAGAAAAAAACAGAATACCTGGCGCATTACAGCTGCTCTCTTAGAGAACCTAAGTTAAACTACAGCAAGCATTTTATTCGCATGGTTTAAGGATATTTGACTAAAAGCTGGAAAGTTAAACTTTTGAATCGAAAAGGCTGCAATATCCAAGCCCACCACAAGGAGGCAGCTTGAAAATACCAACAGAGAACCACAAAAAGGAAATCACTAAACACAGCAGCAGTTTGAGCAATGTCATTACAATAAAACCACAACCAAGCCAAAGGCTCTGATTGATTGGCTTACAGGGAATGTGCACTTAGAGGAAACATTCAATGGCGCCTTTACACTTCTGACCTGATGCGTTTTAGAGACAAATAAACGACATTTACACAAACATAAACAAGAAATATTCAGGAATTTGCATGGACATTTAAAAAAGGGAAACTTAAAAGGGAGGTGGGGGAGTTTTAAAGAGCTAAAAATATAAATACAATAGAGGTCAGAGGGTAAAAAACATGCCAGCCAGAGGAAACAACAGTGGACAGACAGGAGGAATGGAAAGAGAGATAAGAGAAATGAAAGACAGGATGAAAGAAATGACAGCGGTTGTGTGACTCAGCTCTCCTCTCACTGTGTTTGGGCCTGCTCGGATCCACCGAGGTCCTGTCTGGACCGGGTCCACCAGGGACTCCTCTCAGAGCGCGGCTGACCCGTTTAATAGTGACATTTAATGACTCTGTTCCCACGCTTCCACACAATGCAACGCAGGTACAGTAAAATAGTGACTGCTAAAGCTTTGCGAACATTTAGAAAGCGCACAAGCCTTTTACTCGTCCATGCAAAGTCAACACAGCCGGCTGTAGTTAGTAGCAGGCTCGTCTCAGGGAGCTGCTCCGATTTGCATTCGACTCCCACCTCTAGATGAAGGTGCGTCTGTTTGCAGACCGCAGACGCACACAGAGGCAGCAGGTGAACGCGATCTGTTCGTATATGACATCATTTCGCTCCATGCCAGCTTGACATCCAACAATGCAACAGCTCGTCCGTTATACAGGACAAACAGGTTTTTGTGCGTCGTCCATGTGGATATTTCATAAACAAAACCGCTTTCATTGTATCCCGGCTTTTATCAGACCCCAAAAGCACTAACAATCCAACAATGTTTTCTCATTGTTGGATGGTTATCATGGCTACATAACTCCAAATATGTATTTTTAAAAGCCATGTGTCCAGAGAGGAGACTTATTCAGAAGTGAGGGCTCTGTTGTCACTCAGTTGGTGAGTTGCTAAGGAACAAGGGGTGTAGCCTGGAGCAAGGTCTGGGTTTCTGTTGTGGAAATATACGCCGATACAGGCTGTGTTTCTGTCCTCTTGAGGTTGCCGTCAGACTATCCTCAGTAAGCTCTGAATGTGGATACCTTGAGCACTTTAAAGTTTTGTGTTTAAAGCCTTTAAACAGCGTCTGTCGAACCCTGTGATTATTTTCTACCGTGTCTGAAGGTATAGCTGGACGATGTGGCTGAAAAACCTGTCACAACATAAGCATTTCACATCAGTTGATATCAATAATTATCAATAATTTTATATTAGGTTTCTATTTTAAACTAGAGGCGTTACTTTTCCTGTTTAATCCACAGTTTTTATTCCAAGTTGCTGTTTTTTTATTTAGAAGTAGTTATGAGGCACGGTGGCGAAACCTGAAACCGCTGCTGCGCAAGTTACTCAACAAACTGTTGGTAGGCAACCAAGAGTTAGTTGAAGTTTCAAACCTTGCTTAACTGTGAGAGTTTTTAAAGTTTTTTACAAATTAAAATTTGTAAACATTTGCGTTCAGGGTGGTGTCCACTGTGCGTCCACACACACACACAGCATTTTGCATGTAATCAAAAGAGTTACATGTGCTGCCATCTGTCCAGAACACCTTCTTTGACATGTTTGAACCATCCTCTAAGAGGTTATGATAAATTATAGACAAGATTTCTTCCAATAATGCTTTTCTTTTTGTCAGTCTGTCAGTTTCGGTGGTCAGTCGTGTCTTGGTAGGTTTACCCTTTCCAATTTCAGATGGTGAAATGAACAGAGCTGTGTGAGACTTTTAAAGATCGAAACACTGTTTTAAAACCTAAATCTGCTCTAAACCGAACCTCAACTTTTTCTTTGACTTCTAGTGTTTCCCTTTTCTGTCTGTAAAATAAAAAAATAAATTTAAGAAATGGTATGCCTAATTTGTTTTTAGCTTAAAGTTTTTCCGTAGAAAAACATAATGGCAACAGATAATATTTTACTACGGTTTATTTTATGTACAAAGACCCTCAATATGGCCAAAACATAACCAGACAACAAACAGCTACTGTTAAGCCAAGATATAAAGGGAAACAAACTAAAGAAAACAGAAAGGAGTGTTTGTATGCAAACCAAATTCCATGTAAATGCAAATCATGCTTGTTATATTACAAACAAGATCAGACAATGCATTAGTCATTGGAGTAGTAGGAGGATAAATGTCATTTACTACTAGCTTCTGTAGCCTATATGTTGACATAAATGTTATGATTTTCTGTTAGTCCACTCAGCTAAAACTATCAAACCATTTCAGCTCTAGATAAAACATTAAAACACATCTAATTTTACTGGGAAAAAAAGTTCTAAAGACCTTTTTATCTGCACAGGAAGAGCACAAATACGACAAAGACATAGAAGAAGTCAGGAAATGTCAGCCTAATGTGGCTTCAGAGGAATGTTTAATAGCGCAGGCTTGTGCAACTCCACTTATGATCGCTTCATTGTTTTTCAGCGCCAACTGTCCGAGAGGAACTGGGTGTGTCCCACAGTGGGACGTTTCATAAACACAGATTTCTGGAAAAACATCAGAAGGTATGTTGAGGTGTTAAGCGTTCATAAACCAACGCTGCAAAACTCTTTGCGATTGTGTAGTTTGAGATTTAACAGAGCCGGGGGAGATTATGCATTCATGGCCCAAACTTGTGATGCATAACACTACTTTGATTTGCAGATTAATGTGGAACTGGGTCTGGTCGCTGTATGACTTCATGAATCAAGTTATTCATTACTGACTCTGATCTGAATGGCTGCACAGTAAGAGTATGCACATGCTTTGTAATAATTTGCATACTGTGGTATTTTAGTCAGTGATTTACCTTTAAGTGAAGAGTCAAAAAGTTACATGAAGCAACCTTGACCTTTGACTTTTTCATCTTCAAAGTGGCTCTGCTTACCAGAGCATTTAAGATGAATCCCTTTTCACCAAAAGCCCCTCAGTCTTCACCCAACATTTTTAAGAGTTAGTGAGTCCCAAATGTTTTTATTTAGTGTAGGGAGAGTGCTAAGGAAAATGGTTTAAAAAGTGACTTTTTGGTACTTGCAAATCACCTGACAACTGTAAATATTTTCTCAGTTAACATGTTTGAATGGCACAGTAATCCATGTAATGTATAACGTCCAACATTTGACAGCACTGTTTATGGTTTCCCCACTGTTGAACCATAAAGGATGTTTCTGTTCTATTCTCTTCATCTCAACTTTGTTTGATTTTTCTTAGATTTGTTGTGACTTCATGGAGATTTTAAAGTACAAATAGACTATTTTGTATATTTAAAGTTCTGTGAGATGCCATTTCTGCATGTTTAATCTTAGACAAGTCTTTTAGCTTTCAGAAACTTTTACTGAATTTGAATTCTTTAAATAAATAACTTGTTTCTGAATCCAAAGAGAAAAACCTTTGCAGATCCAAACCTGGTGTAAAAAAAGAGAGCACTACTGTTATTTAAGTGACCTCAACTTAAAGCAGGGCTATCCTGTGTCTTCGTCTCTAAGCCAAAGTCACAGTGGAAAAGAGACACTCTCCCTAAACGTCCTGAGCGGACGCTGAGGTGAATGCTGGCGGATTCG
Organism: Micropoecilia bifurca; assembly: GCA_903067075.1. NCBI lineage: Eukaryota > Metazoa > Chordata > Actinopteri > Cyprinodontiformes > Poeciliidae > Micropoecilia > Micropoecilia bifurca. Next base: position 15,590 of record CAEGAF010084216.1, on the reverse strand, counting down.
CTGGCGATCAATCGTTTCCTGCTATTCCATTTTTCTCAGTGCTCCTGATTAGAACAGACATAAATAAAAACAGATCTTTTGGTCATAAAACCCTGAATCAGATAAGCTTTACTGTTTTAATCAGCCTGATTATTACAGAAAAAAGTTTGAGATGCATCCAAACCATAAAGTTAGAAATAGTACGTTTTATAATTACCCATTTGTCTTGGCTGACTGAGCTTGTTTTCTTTTCTATTCTTATGTGATATGCAATCACTAATTAACATTAGTTGTGGTATTTCATGCATATTAAAACACAAATCAATTTCAGAGGGTATTTGTTAAAAGCTCAATAGAGAAGAGTGAAATAAATAAACCTGAAAAGCCTCGAAACTTGTTTGATTTTGACAACTCGTGAAATTAGTTATGCAGACTAAATTCAAACATATTTAATAACTTAATGTCACATATTCCTCTCTACTCAGTGTTTGAAACTCATACCTACTTACCTAAACGAGGGTCAAATCTCCAAGCAGGGATGTGATCATTTTCCCTCAAGTTGCTGTCTGCCGGCAGAGGAACGGAGAACGTGATTGGTCCGTTCACCTGCAGCTCCGCTCCATCGCTGGCCAATAGGTGTACAGAGATGGCTGCTACTGGAGTCAGCTCAAACTTCTTCTCTGTGCCTGCAAGAGCGCAAGTGAGCGTAAGAGAGAAAAATGCAGCAAAAAGGAAAGTAAGCGAGAGGAAGGTAACAGTGCAGGAGGAGGGGTGGAGACAGGAGCAAACAGCGGGGTTGTTACAAAGAAAACCAAACAACTTAGATAAAGGAGAGTCATTGAGCCGAACAGGAAAGAAAGCAAAGGAAAACAGGAAAGAAGGAAACGGAGCGGAAAAAAAACCTGGATACAAGAAGATGTTGAGTGTCACAAAGAGAAAAAAAATATGCCAGCAGGAAACATATATGATATCTGGAGAGTTGCTCAAGCTTAGGGAGAAATGGGGACATACAAAATTATGATAACACATATCAAGACGTGGATAAGATTCCCTGAAAGCATGCAGCCATGGGGCTTGTGTTGGAACAGAGAGCAGACAAAGGGCTTATTGTGTTTCAGTAGATGAGACAGAAAGGCCTCCAGAGGTAGTGGCTGTACTTCTCCTGACTCACTCGACTCCCTCACTGCAGCTTTACATTCCTCTCAGCTGTGACTTGTTTAAAAAAAACAAACCAACCAAACAAACAAAAAAAACGCCCCTTTACCTACTTTGTGCTGGAGCTGTTAGTTTGATCCTCACCTGTGCTGTTGCTGCCCAGAACCTGCAGGTGAGGAAAGTGCTGGATGCGTGATGGTGAGCTTGCCACAGTAAGCAGAGCAGTCAGGTTGGCGAAGGACGTGCCGGCAGGAAGACTGAGAGCTCGGCGCAGGAAATGGATGCTGGGCTGGCCTCTTAATCCTTAGAAAATAGCAGACGGGTCACAGAACCATTTATTCAAATCAAATAAGGCAAATATTTTAAAGCATGCAAAAACATTGATGAGACACTTCCCATAACCAAAATAATGGTTTCAATTTGTTGTTTTCCTGCTAACAGTAACAACGTGAACTAAATTTGGTGGCTGGCCAGACTAATCAGAAGTAAAGTTAAAATGCATCATATTCCAGGCTGTAGAAACACCACATTACTCGCTACCAAACACTCTTCAGTGTGGACATCGTTACTGAAGGAGAAGCGTTTTATCACTAAGTGTTTTATCAGGACAACAGGAATGCGATGATACAGCTATGAGTCGGTTGTTTTGTTTTGTATTTGTAAACCCCCGATTCACAGCAACACCTAAACAATGTTATCATCAGGGTTGTTTGCATTTGCTGATTAGAAGAAAGATTAGATTTTTAGGCTACAATCAACTGTAAAATCAGCTGATTCCAGTCACCAGCAGCAGCTCTACTCCCTTACACATCTAATGTTATGCTGTTGTGGACATATTCTATACAAATTTACCATAAAACTAAAAGAAATGGCTAAAATTACTCTAACCCTTATAATTTAGCTTCCTGTTTCACCATGTCCCTTGAAAGCCAAAAAATGTGTAATTCAAAACTAGCATATTTTTGTTTGCAAAAATCATCTTGAGATGTTTTTGCAGGATTTGCTTTATTGTGTATACAGTTCATGTTAACCTGAGTGACTAATATTCAATTCTTCTTTTACACTTTGACAACTCCTCAGGACATAACTTTATTTGTGTTAAATGTGCTTCAAAAAGATACTCGGAAATGTTATTTGCACTTTAAACGGCAACAATGTTGGAATCCTGCCTTCTTTTGTTGGAAGGTTATGTGCAGCAATTTTGACCTTTTTGTAAGGCTATATAATAAGGCAAAAATAAAGCCTAAAAAATCTCACAACTTTGACCACAATCTTTTGGCAAAGGGAAAAAGATTGTAATTACAGGACTCAAAACCCAAAAAAACCATTGCAACATTCTGGAGGGACTGACTAAAGATGAGCTAAAGGGCCAAATCTTGTTTGAAGCTACAAACTCAAGAGTTGTTATGGTTTGATTTTTTTCAAAAAAAAAAAGAAAAGAAAAGAAAAATAAGCATTATGATTGAAGTTTTGAGGATTTCAACTGACGGAGAAATAAACCCCCCTTCTAGTTCCTCCTGGAACAGCCGTAGAGGAAGACATGTGCAGGAAGTAAGAAGATCAGGGGGTTTTCAACATATTTCTGCAGAACGCGTTAGATTTTCCATCTGATTAGCAAAAAGCTTGCTTTTCAAGTTCTGGGCCAGTAATGAGTTTTTGCCCACAGAGACAGACTAGCTCACAGATTTGTGCTTCCTTGGTTTACGGTCCAGATGTGCCCACTGTGCGTTTATAAACAACACCTGGGACATGGTCCGCCATCCAAAGCAATACCAGAAGATGCAGGAACTGCCAAGCCATTTTTGCCACATGCCGTAGAAAGCTGATGATGCTGCAGGTCACTCTTAAAATAGCTAAACCAACTACAACTCTCCTTACTTTTCTTAAATAGGTTAGATTGTTTGTTGCGTTTTCTTAAATTAAAGCAATGAACAACTTCACAAATTATTCTCAGGGAAACAGGTATTTTATCTCCAAGTCCTCCAGCTCTAAAAATATTTGCTAAAACCAACACTGCACCCAATAAGACATTCACAACCCAGCTATCATAATATTTGCTGAAAAGAACGGTGTACTATAAGACCGAAACCCAGAAACTAACAAAATGCTTGTATGTTGGCCAAGTTTGCTGGCAGTGATTAAAGCAGCTCTAAAGTTTAGCTGAGTGTGTCCTTTAATAGAGCTTTTACGGATTAAGATTGAGCAGTATTAAGAATTAGAGCAGTGTAAGAAAGCAAAAACACATTTTCAATAATAGTCAATAGTAAAAAAAAAATAAGTTTGAGACTATTACTTTGCAGATTTTCAATGAAAAAAATCCAAAATTGGAGTAAAGAAAGTATAGGGAAATTTAGTCACTCAATTCATTTCTGTGTAGATGTCAAAACCCAAAACACCGCAATAAATACATGCATTTTTTTCTCACCAGTGTTTGTTTCCACATGTTTTACAAAGCATTTTTACTTTTCCCATCCTTGCCTAATGCATTTTTATAAATTCAGTCATCAATCAGGCTTAATGGAAGTAACTGTGGATCGATGCCGTAAAGATAATGCACAGGTCGACCTTTTCTCTTTCAACCATTCTGACGCCTACTTCTGACATTTCCAACAAAATAAAAGCAGCCCCCATTTAATTTCTCATATTGGCTGCCTTTTATGTACTTATCCCACGCTTATCCATACATTACATATTTAATACAATAAAAAAAAGAGCGCATGTAGCCAGACTAAGCAAGGTGATGTCATTGTGGCCTGTGTTGAGAGCACATTCCTGAGCAGCGAGGCAGGCCCAGCAGCCTACGAGTTCTCCCGACTCCACGCTTTTTCTGGTGCTGTGAGATTGTTTTAACCTCCACAATGAAGTCTACTTTCATGTTCCTTTCTAAAACTTGCTCTGAACATTCACGTTTTAACGTCGTTTCCTTTTTGTGAGGCTGTTGTTTTATTTTTGCAAAATGAAGCAATCCCTTCACTGATCTGTGTGTTCCCTTTTTCAGTTTTCCTTTTTCCCTCCACTTTTTCTCATCTCATCTGTTCCTCCTTCTGTTGGACACTCTCTGCCCATCCCCCTTTCTAGTATTTACCCCCATCCTCCCAAACTGCTCCACCCAGCACCCCATAACCCAGAACACTGTATTCTTCCTCTCTCCTTTTATTATGTTTATTTGGTGCCACACGCCAAGGTTTATTATCCCCAAGGTGCTTCTGCAGCAACACAAAACGCGGTGAAACAAAGTGTTGGAAACTGCGCTCCGGCACGTGCTCGGCCTCATGCTTACAGGAGGTTTCTACACATTAATGGAGTCTGCTGATTATTTTTTTCCTTACTCTTTGTCAGAGACAAAAAGGATGAATTACACCCCCGCTGGTCACAAACACACAAAAGAGCCAGAAAACAAAGAAAATGAATTAATTCACATGACGAAGACAGCCTTGTCTAATGTAATTTGTCCTGAACAAAAAAAAGCTAAACTACAAAGACACAATTGTGAATAATTTCCCGCAAATTGGATTTCTACTTCTACTGTCATTCAATCTATATAAATGACTTAACGTTTTCTATTGAAAGCCATTTTCTGTATTCATTCTTTCACGTTTAATCTGCTGAAATTCTAAAATTTATCATTAGTAAAAATGTTCAATTTTATCAGACTTCTGATGGCGTCAAAGGATGTTTTTTGGCAGAGTTTGCACAACTACTTTATGACAGTCTAAAGTGTGCAATGAATAACAGGGGAGAGGGAGGTTCAAAATACCACAATTTTCTGGACTACCAAAGGCCTGGGTGCAGATTAAGAGTAAGGGCCTTTTTCATGAAATTGCCTGTAGTTTAACTGCAGGATGAGTCCCTCTTCAAGCTGCCACTGCTAGGTCATAAATCGACCACTCTGGCTCCAGATGGCCACATTTAACAATGATGTGTGCAAACAAAATCATGCCAGCTTGCAGAGCCAGTTGATAACAGCAGAACTGTTGCTGCTGCAGCTTGTCACGTCGAACCGCACCCAACTCAGTGGCTCAGAGTCACATCAGCCGGTCATTTTGTTATGGAAAGTGATACAGCGCAAAAAAAAAGAGAGAAAGAAAGAAATTTTACACATTTTTAGACTTTTATTTTAAATTAAATACATTATGCTCTTGTATAAATTAATTTATGTTTTGCAGAGGATGTTTCACATTAAATGGAAACAGACTGTCTTCTTTATAAATCATTATCTAAGGCAAACGTGGCTGCTGTATGACAGCGGTTTTCACTTTTACAAATCTATCATACTTCATAACAGGCAGATGTTGAAAGGTCAAACAGCCTTCCTGTCCTCTGATTGTTCCTTTGCTGATTTGTCTAAATATACTCAAGAATGGACATCCTGTGGCAGCCATTTGGTGCAAAAGTACCAAGTGGCAAAGGGGTGAAATAACCAGCAGATAAAACAGCAAACATGGATTCCTTCTGAGCAGCGTTTTCTATTCTTACTCCAAATCTTCTCTCAGTAACAGCTTCCACACCAAGAGGTTTGGTCTGGTAGCAAACAGGCATGGTGACTGAAAAGATCAGATGTAGTTTCCGGCCAGCTGGTCAATCTAAAAATTTATCAATTTTGGTGAACAACCAAATTCTGGGAGGATCTCTGAAACCTGAGTGTGAGGATTTCTGACAGCCTTTTCAGGACTACAAACATGTGTAACAAGCATTTATCAGCTGTATTAAAGTTAAATCCACGTAAAAGCACTTATGTACCTTGTAGACTTGACTTAATCTCCACAACATCTTCATACACCATCAGGGTAGCGGCTCTTTCTGGAAGCAGATCCAGACTAATGGAGGAAAACACTAGAAAAAGAAACAAACCACACAGTGAGCACATCGCTCAAAATCACTGCCTGATTAACATTCAGCCAACTACCTGAACTATGTACTGATCGTTATCAGACATTACAAGTCATTAATGTTGCATTCTACATATTTAATAGCCCAACTTTCATCCTGTGTGCAGCGCAGGACTGAAACTTGACCCAGCAAACTGTGGCTCGTTCCTCTTCCTTTCACTCCTTCATTGTTCAGAGTTGGTAAGCGTGATAATCCAATTGGCTGCCGTTCTGTTGCCTCATAATAACCTTCCCCAAATAAACCCCCCTGCAGCCACACACACACACACACACACCCACACAATACAACAGGCTCTTGGGATGCATTTTGACGGCGTGTGTGTGTGTGTGTGTGTGTGTGTGCGTTACTGAAAAGGAGGCTTAGGAAGACCCCCTGTTGGGTTTTGGAATCGAATATAATAAATTAGCAATGGAGCACTCCACTCATCATAAGCTCACACACCTGACACACACATGTGGTGTCTATTTTATATACAAACTGGTGGAAGGGACTATAATGTACAGATAGTGGAAAGAAACATTCTCATTGGAAAAAAAGTTTGTTGTTGTTTTCAGTGCTTTTGCTTTATAATATCACACAGACCTACCGGGCAATTTGGAGGGAGTCCAGGGAACAGAGTTTGGCACGTATCCCTGTCTGGTTGCGGTGACAACGAGCGGCGTCCCAAGGCGGTAAGGGAAGCGCAAATACGTGTTGCCATCAGCTGACGAGGTTTCTGTGGCTACAGAAGTGTGATTGGCGAAGAGCTGTATGGTTGCTCCGAGCAAGGGCTGCTGAGTGCTGGTGTCACTCAGATGAACCTTCAGAGTCACTTCTGTGGACGCAACAACAAACAGTCCAGTCAGAGCGCAGCATCTACAGTCTAAATCATAGTGAAAATTGAGTGATATATGAGTGAAAAACATAGAGGTGTTATAATTACAGTCATCTAAAATACCATCGTCTCATTATCTGGGCTCAGTTTCTGTGCCAGACGTTTGGCCTCTAATCCACATCCCAGAAAATGAGAGCCATCTGACCATTTTCTGGGCCTGAGCCAATGGCACTTCCCCTCCAACACAATGGACCATTTCCCTCTGTCAAAGAAGCCTTGGGCCAGATGGAAAAACAGCTGCCTTTATAAACAACTCTAATGGAAGTATGGAATAAAACTTGCTATATCACCATAGCGGTACCAGTAATATGAGTATATAAATAGATATTTCGCTACATTCTGCCGAGCAGCAATGCAACATGGAGGGCTGATTGCCTCGCATGTGGCTCCCCTGGAGTGTCGTAAAAAAGTCAAGCTGATTTAGATGTTCAACTGGTTAGTCAGAGCATAAAAACTGTTTGCGACTGCTTTTGATTAGCACCAACAGATCAATATTTCAGCTTTCCAACTTTTGAGTGTTGTGTAAACAGAGCGAATAATTTCACTTTTTGGATGACTGCGTGTTTGTTGACTGCCAACAAATTTAGCAAAACGTTTTTGACCATCGGTCGGGAATCTAAAACAACAACAACAACTGGAGGGCAAAAAATAAAAGTACTAAATTATTTTCACTTCCCTTTAAGAACTTAATAAACTGTTGCTCCTTGTTTTTAAATAGTAATAAACGGGAAAAAAAGGGGAAGATACAGGATGGAAGCATTACAAATAAAAATTAAAAGTGTAGTAATTTCTAGATGCCCATTTCTAGACGTAATATAGGAAAGTACTATCACTCTTATCGGTGTTTTCTACTTTAAAAGACATGTGTCAATAAAGAGTCACTTCATTTTTTCACCACCACATTAATCATATCTTTAACTTTATCATATTTGGTCACATTTCAACCACAACCCTTAATGTATTTTAATGGAACGATATGTGCTAGAAAAATACAAAGTAGTGAATAACTGTGAAGGGAAAAACATGATGCATGGTTTTCACCTTTTTGCACAAATCTGAAAATTATGCTCAGCCCTTTTTACTCTCACTCCTCTTCGAAATCCAAGTGCAGCTAATTGCCTTGATTAATCAGCTAATTAGTAATATAATATAAGAACAATCCTCAGTACAAATCCAGCTGTTCTGTGAAGTTTGTTAGAGAACCTTAGAGAACAAACAGCATCATGAAGACCAAAGGACACAGCAGACAGGTCAGGGAGAAAGTTGTTTAAAGAAAGGTTGGGTCAAAAAGCAATACCCCAAGTTTTGAACATCCAACAGAGCGTAAATCTACCGTCAGAGCTGCTCAATATATTGAATCACAACTGTCATCCCGTATTTGGAAAATACTGCTTGGAGGCTAAATTTGGTTGACTGCTACCACTCAAGTGACAAGCGTTTGATCGGTGGACTGGGCTTTCTCTACTCGATGTCAAACCCAGATGTGGATTTTTGTGACAAGCATGCTAAAGTTCATGAAAAGCAGAGATGGCATCGCAACAAAAGGAAAAAATGAGGAAATATTAGTTTTTCATAAGACAGATCATCCTCACAATGTTAAAAAGCCACAATGTTGGAGTAGAATATCTTCCTAGGATGATGCAGTCCTACTTTAAGCTTTCTAAAACATGGCAGTCCACCTAGATTGACAGGAGAAGAAGTCTGGTAACTCTGGAGTAGCTCAGCTGGAAAAATCTGTTGACATTGTCATTTACAGACAGTGTGTGTGTGGAGAAAACTAATACCGTACATTACTCTGAATACACCTTCCAAAATTGATGGCAAAAATTCAGAGCAAAACTGGATGAAAATCTGTTGGATGGTGCAAAGGACTTGAGCCTGGGGCACTTTGCCTTTCGCCAAGACAGAAACCCAAAACATAAAACCAGATTATACTTTGGATGAAAGTATAATCATTTGACAGAGTTGTACAGTTAAAGTCCAGATCTAAATTCCTTTGTGAATCTATGGCTAGACTTAAAAATTGATTTCCAGATGCTCTTCATCCAATCTGACTAAGCTTGAACTATTTTTGGATCAAATAACAGGCAGAAATTTCCATGTGTAGATGTACAAAGCAGGTAGAGACATTCCCCAAAAGACTTCAGTAGCTGTTATTGGATGAACAACAACAAAAAAGGTCCTACAAAATACTAACTTTTCAAGTATATTTTTGACATAAAGTAGAAGGTCTAATCTTCAAATATATTTATGGCACAATTGTATTTATCTGGAGATGCAAAAGGTTTTAAGGGGCCAAATCAAATAATGCTTCAGGTTTGCTTTAAAATAACCTTCAGGTCAGTATGAGTTATTTCTTACAGCAAAATGAGGACAACGTAATGACAGTGACTTGGACTTTTACTTTCATTTTATTCTCAAATCATTCTTGTTGTACAACAGAGCCAAAGGTGGTTTGGTTTAAAAATACTCAACTCAAATATTCGAGTCACATGCTGAAACCAAACATCCATTTTACCCTCATGGCCAAGAGGTACGACAAAAACAATCTCAGCAGAAAAACACTATTTTTCACAAACACACAAAGCCGCAGTCCTCCAGTCTTTGTTACATGACAAGAAGGACCCAGTCTGACCTGTGGCGACTTCTGACTTACAGCTAAAAGGTTCCTCAACCTCTCTGTCTTCACTAAACCGTGTTCACTCCCTAGAGCTCTCTGAAGCTGGATTTTGTCATAACTCCCTCTTGAAGCCCCACACACACACACACACACACACACACACACACACACACACACACACACACACACACACACACACACACACACACACCTATCCTTGACTAGACATGTTCCCCACCCCCCACTCAGGGATCCTCTGGTCAGTGGGAAACCACTCTGTCGACATGGAGAGGAGAGTTCAGCCACAGTGCAAGCTCCACCTAACAATAGTTTCTCTGCCGGAGAGAAATGGGTGGAAGGTAACTGGTGCTTAGTGCGAGGCCAGATTTGGCAGAACAGTGTGTCAATCTCACGCTGAACAGATGATTATCCTCCAGAGTGAAGATCTGCTTCAAGTCTTTACCTCATTCTCCTTTATTATATCACTACCACTCTAATGCAAGCCTGGATTTCTTCCCCCACCTCAACAAGAAAGTCTTCACTGCCTTTTATGACCTCACATCCTGTCCCACTCCCACAGATATGCTGCTAGGGGTACCAGCTGTGTTCACTTAAAAAAGAAATACTCCCCTGAGAGAGTCAGGCTTAAATCACAAGTACAAATCCAACAGTCTCCTCCCAGAGCTCATCCAATAAATCACTACTGAGGTGACATCATGGTTAAACAAGCTAAGAGTCTCCCTTCTTCACTCCAACACACAGAGAAAAAAGGAGGCGATCAGTCTGGTCCAAACCTCTATATTTCCAAATCTGCCTCTTCTTTTTCACAGACTTCCTATCTGTAGGTGGAAAACAGAAGCATGAAAGCGTTTGATCTGACCAACACTGCGATCTCAGACTAATTATCACCTACGACGGCAGCCAAAGCAGCAGGGCGGCTCTCCGTTTGGATGCAAGCAGAATCAATGACCACACAGAGAGCACAGGAGGAGGACAAGAATACTGTGCATGTTTGCTCATGCTACACCTTGGATTACGTTTTGGAGACGCCATTCATTGCAGCACCTTTCACCAGAGGTGTAATGAGCTGGTAATGGATGGTGTGGCTGGCCTCCACTGGTTGTGTGAAATATTTAGATGCCGTTCCAAACGGGGGAAGAGAAAATGCTGTCTTACTTGCACACAACACTTAGTGTAATAATAGACACACAAGGACTCACTGGTTTAGCAAATTAGTGGTTATCTCACCACTAGGGGTCAATTGAGGTTTTAACAACCAAATACTGATTTCTTGAAATATAACCTCGTATCTGGTATTTATAGAAGTTACTCACAGGGCTTTAAATATATTGTGTTGGATAAATTATCTATATTTTACGCCAATTCTCTGTTAGTACTGCAAACATTTGTATATTTGATGAATAACTTTCACTAGTGAGTTCGTTGAAATTCACCAAAAAATGGGCTGGTGACCAGAACCTGATAGATTTCAGTGTGACTAGCCAGATGGAAACTCAAAAATCAGATCAGTGAACGCACCGCATTAAGAGCTACAGATTCCACTGAGAACAATCTTCAGTCAAGAAGACGTTATTGAGAGAAGACTACATGTAGAAGCTCCAAAAAAGGAAACTTTTATTTCTCCACATGTCAAACTGTGATTCATTCAGGCTACAAAAGAACAAGACTTCCTGCTGCTAACAGGAAGACTGAACAGGATATAGCAAAGTTTCATTCTTTCAGAGCTTTTAACTGTTGTTCATCAATGAACATGCCAAGTTTGAAAATGTTGGAAAACTTTTGGAAATCTCAAGAATGAAGAATCTACAGTTTAGAACCTATTTTGATGATTTATCTATGGTGATTAGTCCAAATCTTCAAGTTTAGAAGGCGTCCTTTCCATCGCCCTGATCAGATTTAGGTCAGGATTTGGATGGGCCGTTCCAGAACATTAATGTTGCTTTAAGTCAGAAAAAACTTGCTAGTCAAATTAAAGGCTTGCTTTATAACATTTATCTGTTAGGAGTATGAATAGTTTTGGTTTTATTCCTAAAATAATATATATAAGAGCCAGCATGTTCCAGTAGCTAAATACTAAATCTAAACAATTAGATATGAGATACTAAAGGAGGTTTCAAGTGTCAACTTTGACATGATTTCATCTTTGTTTTGAAATAACCATTTCAACCCACCAAATCCCCTGATTTTTCTTGTCTTTTATAGGAATCCCCTGGTGTTACTTCTTCTCTTATTACGAATAATTATTGACCACTCAGTTGAAGACGTAAAGTCTGATACCGTTCTTTTAAATATAATAAAGACAATCTGTTATTCTCAAAGAAATGCCAATTAACGTTTTCTGATAAACCTTTAAAACTCACAGATAACCAAATACAAATCATGCAAAACAAACCACACCAGGTATTAAAAGAGTGGAAAAATGTTATACTGAGGTTTTAAATAATAGTTAAAAGAAAAAAGAAATGAGTCAAATATCATAGCAAATAGTTTCACCACTTTAGCACAGAACAGTAACCTGAAAAATGGCCAATTCATCATCTTAATTAGAAGCACATGGATAATTAGAAAAACATCCTGCAGTCATATGAGAAGAGTTAAAGAGCAGAAGACGCCTTTCACTGCATCCTCTGCTGTTATTCTGCAGGCACTACACAGTATGATGGTAATAGTCATACAGAAATAGGAATAATTACATTAAACATTTGAACTGGTCAACTGTAATCGTGTAACTGTATTATTGGTTTGACTTCTTCATCCTCAACAAATGTATCACCAATACCGAAAAGAAAAACGAGGAGCTTGGAAAAAGTGAAACACAACAAAAACAGGCACCTCCAACTTTATTGACATGTCCAGCACCTCTACAGTAAAAATACTTAAAATTAAAATATCTTTTACTGCATTATCATAACTTCTAACTGGATATTTAATAAGTAGACAACCTTTTATTTAAAGTTAATTTCTTCATTGGGGGGAATATTGATTTGCTTTTACAAATAAATCAAGACAAAAAAATTAAGCTTTTTTGTTAAAATAATAATAAAAAAAGCATAATATCAAACTGAAAACAAATTTTTACAACCACAATGACAAAGATATTTTATAGCATAAATTAAATGACTGAATAAAGATTTACCTTGTTTAAAGTGACTGATCCAATTCAAGAGCGGTTCAACCAGTTAGTACTGGTCGTCTCACAATAAGTGGATATAACGTAGACAACTAGAGTGTGTAACAAAGTCAGCAGTGTCTGAAAGGTCTAATAAATGGTTAATCAGTACTGGCTACCGTTACGGCATAAAGACCAAAGAACACTTCAAGCAAAGCAGACAAAAGACTATTGAAAATCTCCAAGACACTGAACACGCCATCCTTAAGAAATGGAAAGAAAATGTGTAAATTACCTAGATCAAACTGAGTGACAATCCAAGATGGAGACTAGTGAGACGATTTACAAGCTTCAGCAACTGAAAGGAGAGATGCAAGAACTATTGGCTGGGTTCTTCACCAGTCAAATGACAGCGGCAACGACAAAAACACCGTTAAAGAAAACTCATCAAAGATTGACATGTCAAACAGCATGTGGGAGACTCCATCTGATGGTTTGCATCAGACCATATTTCTGGCCGATGTATTACTGTCTAAACTCCATTACCAGCAAGTAAAGATGCTCTGCTTCAAGTCAGAACTCAAGATGTGTGACGTCATGTGAAAAGAGCGTGATCTTTGGACCGACGAGACCAAAATTGAGCTTTTTGTCCATGAGACGAGGCTCTGTGTTTGCTGGACACCAAACACTGTACATCACCACAAACAAACCATCCCCACTGTGAAGCAGAGTGGTGGGGGTATCATGCTGTGGGGATGCTTCTCAGCAGCCATTTTTGGAAAGCAATTAAAAAAACAAATAAAACAAATGGTAAAATATCCAAGAGCTCAATGATTTCCTGGTGAATGTTGAAGAGTTATTTATTTTTTAACAGGTGTAAAACTTTTAAACATAAAGTCACTTCCTGTTTCGTTGGGGTGATGATGAGACACAGAGAGGCCAGTTTCTCTAAAAACATTAATTGAAATGGGAAAGACACTATAAGACGGCATTCAAGTAAGGCAGATAATGAGAATGTATCACCATAAATCATAAAAATGACTTCAGGAATAAAATAAGTCTTGTTGTTACTTCCCCAAAAGTCCACTCATCAATAATTAAGACGTTTAGCAAAAAGGGTTAGACAAATAGTAATATTATGCTTTGCAGTTGAACTATATCAAGTTTGTTTTCAGTTCCACAGGCATAAATCCCACCTGATATCACAAAATTTCCTAACATCATGCAGCCCTAAAAAGAATTTAAAAGTTGCAGGATGCCAGATATTGAGATCTGAAACCCCTGATTGAAAGCAAGAATCCTGCAGATTTTCATGTTTCTTTCTAAACTACAAGTTGCTGTCTGTTTGAAGGCTGCTGGGGGAATCCACATGAATATGATGTGAGTCCCAGTCTTTCCAAAGCTTTAGCAACAATAATATTTTTAATAGGAAAAAATAAACAGGAATCCTTCCTCTGGATCGTTTAAAAAAAAAATCTAACCCAATGAAAATCCAAACATAATTTTCTACTTCTGTTTTAAATGTGTTCAGATCATCATAGCTTTACTTTCCATTAGATAAATAATTAATTTCTATCAAGCACCACATTTCTGTCTTTGCTTAGATTTTTCCCTCGAGTTAATAGAATATTTTGCTGCTTTATTACATAGTTTTCTCTTTAAAATTTGCAAGCAACAGCTTAGGCTTTGTAAGGGGGAAAAAGTGAATATTTTATAGTAGACTGCAACTGAGTAGACGACTCCACGACATACAAAATTATTACAGCTTCTTTATTTTTAACCTCTCCACAAAAAAAGTGAGTCTGCCTGTCTGGTTAGCTTCTTATAAATTGCAGAGTCAGTGCTGCTGTTTACTTGCAAAGTAACGTAACAAATGTCAATATGAAAAAGCAACAAACAAAATGAGAAGACAGCATCTTATGTGCCAACATGGATCAAAGTTGGCAATGGAAAACATACACAAATCCCATGTTTAAATAAGACAGCGCCACTACTGCAGGTAAGGAATCAAGCTAGAGTCGGTCCAGACTGCTATTTTTACCTTCCTCTGGATTTAAAGGTAATGCCAGGCTCATTAACGCACCAGGAGGGGGAGATAACTAGATTACGTCATCAGACTAAAGAGCAAATGGACTCTCTTCAGCTCCCGTCAAAACACAGTAAGGCTCTCCTCTCAGGCTAAAAGGTCACTGGCCTAATCTCTAAATGCAGCACTCTTATTGCTCTGACACATGCTAGTCCTCACACCAAGATCTAGTGCTCTAATTGCCAGGCTTTGTTAGATGGTGACGATGTGATTTGGTTTGTCTGCATCACAAAATGTTTCTCCGTTAAAGGATGCAACACCTGCCTCCTCCTCCGGGCAGCAGTAACGTAAACGAGATCTATATCTGAGGGAGAATGTCTGTCTGGCTCCACTCATCCAGGCTGCTTGCATGATACATCAGGATGAATGCCGGGTATCGACCTGAGCTCGCTCTCCTTTGAGACAACTAAAGGTCAGTCTGAGCCGAAGTGAACACCAGAGGAGCAGAAAACAAGAGAGACGAGGACAGAATGAACTTAAAAGTTTCGCAATCTTGAAAATGATCAGGATTTTTATTTTTATTTTTTTGCATCTCACCTTAAGTCAACAGCTTAAAGGAAAACCCGTCTCCACTACAAACTCCTGGCTTATTTAAAGGGAAAGCAACTGTATGTTTACATTTGGCTCAAAGACGGGACGCCCAATCTTTTTGTCCGGCTCTACTTTTTACAGTTAAAAAAAGTTTTAAACTCATAAAAAGAATCCATAAATATGTAATATATCTCCCCCATAAACACCTTCTTTAACCTTTCCAAAGCTGTTCTTTTTTGGCCATTTTTGGTGTCTTTGAAGGGTCAAAATGTCATGCGGTGCAACTGTCCAAACTCAATTACAGTTTCAAAAATGTATTTAAAAA